>CAJVPI010000367.1:0-32903 GCA_910592345.1 Paraglomus brasilianum
GTTTGAATCGCTCCTACAAGAACCGAATAATGTCGCCCTAAGGTAAGCCCTATTATATCTGAGTGTTTGAATCTTTCTACAAAAATTGAATGATGTTGTTACCATAAGGTAAACCTTATTATATCTGAGGAATTGTTATTGCTGAATTAACATAACATATTTTCTTTTCTTGTTTGCGATTTTTTTGATATTAGTATTCATCCACGTTTCTTATTAATATGAAACGATATTATATTACTATCGCTCATTCAGGAAGAGAAGTGATTTATTATTTATGTGATGAAACAGAGTAACGATGTCAGAAGTGAGTGTTATTTCTTCCTTGTTTGTGCTTTTAATATTAGTATTCATCCACGTTTCCTATTAATATGAAATGATATTCTATTACTATTACTCATTCAGGAAGAGATGTGATTTTATTATTCATGTGATAAAACAGAATAAACAGTGAGTGTTATTTCTTCCTTGTTTGCACTTTTTAATATTAGTATTCTTCCACGTTTCCTGTTAATACGAAATGATATTCTATTACTATCACTCATTCAGGAAGAGAAGTGATTTTATTATTCATGTGATAAACAGAGTAACGATGTCAGAAGTGAGTGTTATTCTTTTCTTGTTTGCACTTTTTTGATATTATAATTAGTAATCATCATGTTTCTTAAATATGAACTGATATTCTATTACTATCGCTCATTCAGGAAGAGTGGTGATTTGTTTATTCACGTGATGAAGCAGAGTAGCCAGTGTTATATGTGAGTGTTCTTTATCTTTCTATTACTATTTACCTTCTATATTAGAGCCAAGAACATAGTAAACTGCCTTAATACAAAACTTTAATTTGTCAATCATACATAATTCGGGTAGAAATTAAAAGCCGATTTATTATAAATTTTGCTAAATAAAGTCAAATTTTAAGTTTAATTTTATTGAAATTATAACTAATCCCACTGAAAACTGTACATAATCCCACTAGAAATTAAAAGTCAAATTTTACTAAATGAAGTTAGTTTTTAAGTTTAATGTAATTGAAATTATAATAAATCCTGCCAGAAATTATTGTCCATAGAAATAAACCTGCTGGCATTAAGGTGAAACGTTGGTAAATTATACCAGAATTATGTCAAAGTTTATTTAAATTATCAGAAATTAGGCCATCATTCACTGGCAATTCTCCATAAATTAAGACTGAATTCATCCTTGATTTATCTCATAAATTCCATTTAAAATAAGCTGACACTCATCTACAAATCAGCTTTCTGATTTATGGGCTAGTGGCAGCGATTGGCACCATTCCATACCTAATCAGAAAACTTCTGAATTGTGGTTGAGTGACAGCTGAAATCAGGCTAATGCAGACAAATGAGAACCAAATCAGACACTGAATTGAAGCTTAATTTATGCTGATTTTTCAGACTTTGACCAGTGTTGCTTTGTGCACAAATGCTGATGGATCTCACAAGTTAAATCCATTAATTATTGGGAAATTTGCAAAGCTGTGATGCTTTAATAATGTCAATCTCAGCTATTTACCAATGACATATCGCAACAACTCAAAGGCATGGATGTTAACTACATTGTTTCAAAATTGGCTCCAAGAATTCGACAAAGAAATTGCTCAAAAATATGGAAACCAGCATGTATTGCTGTTATTTGACAATTGCCTAAGTCACAAAACGGATGGTATGGTCATCTCAAATACTGATGTCCACTTTCTCCCTCCAAACACCACTTCAAAAATTATGCCGGAATTATTATGTCATTCAAAGGGCATTATCGTAACTTGCATATTCGATGGATCTTAACCCAAGTTGAAGAAGGAAACGACATAAAAGTTTAAAAATGGATGTATTGCAAACAATACGTTTTATTATTAGAAGCTGGGATGAAATCACACCAGAAACAATCCGAAACTGTTGGAATCATACGAAAATTCTTCCAACTACAACTACCACCACTGACTCTGATACAACCAATATGCCAATGCTAGGAGAGCTCTCTCTGATACTTACATCTCTCAACCTTCCTGATACTGTCAATTGAAAAATTTTTGAGTAACCCAGAAGAAGACTAAGTTTATGTAGTTCCTGACAATGAAGAACTATTATATAGAAAACAGTCAGATTTAGCAATAGTGAAGAAGCTGATGACAGCATTGAGTCCAAAATAATTAGTGTTAACAAGGCTTCAAAAAGCTTAGAAATGCAATGAAACAGACTACGATGGATCAATTTTTTAAATAATAAATAACCAATGGTATTTCCTAATTTCACGTGCAATCAATCAAATTCTTACCCTTCATAAATGCACACCCTCCATAAATGCACGCCTTCCTCCATTCCCAAGGGTGTGCATTTATGGAGGGTTCACTGTATTGTTGTTTGTCTTAGTCTTTTCTTTGTATTCCTCAACTGCTTTTGTGAAGTCTTCATCTTTGAGGTTGGAGACAGTTATTTTTACGGTGGATATTTTCTTCTTGAATTTTTTCATTAGTTTTGTAAGCAGGCAAAATGTAGGCTTTATCTGATTATTTCTAAAAAATTATCTGGTTTTGGTAAGTACTGAGGCATTATCATCAATGAAAATATCATTAAACTTGGAAGATTTTTCGTTCACAACTTCTTATCTATATTAATATGGAAAATACTTTCCTCTCTCATTTTCACCAGGAGTTACTTATATTGAATAAAGTTTACAGTTAGGAAATTTACCAAATGTTTTTTCAAAATTTTTTCTTTTGTTAACATTTCCACCAGGAGGATGTTTACCTTTTCTGTAAGAAGTCATTATAATTAGTTCACTAATTAACTTTTCCTTTAAGCATTATAATAATTCTTCTGCAATAGATAAAAGGAACTTTATTATAGAAATCAGCAGACTTGTAAATTACATTTTGCCTTCTTGTTGCTTCATCGAGTTGGTTCTTACAATTAATTTTTTATTGGGGTTCTCTGGATCTATATATATATATATAGGAGAAGTTAGCTGCTCCAAAGTGTTCTCTTGTGCCAAAACCATGGTCATAATAAGTAAACTTTGCTTTACTTCAAAATTTCGAAAAGTATTCTGAAGAAGTTAAATTTTTTGGTGAAAGCTCTCAGAGAATAAATGATTTAGGTGATTGTAAACATTTATCTCAGTCAGAAATTACTTTTAAAGATCTGCCCTTTTCTAAGAATTTTTGCTTGATTAATTCATAAAAAGAGTCAATTTTATTTTGATTCATAGTAATTTATTTTAATAATTTTTTTACCCAACATTAGCATAAACTGGCTTTGGGCAAGTAATGTCTTTATATTCATTCCTGACAAATGGGTGAATGTTCTGGTAAAGATACTCCTGCCTTTTGTAATTTAGAGGAGGGGTTAATATTAAAATGGATAATGATTTAATTTGTTTGGTAATTTCAGAAATACTTGCTTTTTTAGTTTTAACAAACTGAATTCAGTAAAAGCACCATTAACAACCAGCTGAGCTTTGACAACTCCAGGGTTGGCTGCTTCAAACAGAAAATGCTGGTATTTTTGCAAACCATTTAACTTTTTAAAAAAAAATTCCCAACACAGAATTAAGGTCTAAGTACTGAAAACCTTTGCCGCTTTCATAGCACTGAGCCTTGTTTAATCCCGCTGTACTAGTACTTGATTTTTTCACAATCTCAACAATATGTTTTACACAATCTCAACAATATGTTTTACACAATCTACCGTTGTTTTTCGGTATAGTTTCTTAATCAATCCAAAACTACCATCACACTTAAATTTAGTATGTCTCGGTATCATAAAATTTAATTCGATACTTTCATAATAACCGCAAATTACTAAATATAGGTAAAATCAAATGGTAACATTATTTTTATTCTGACCACCAGCGTTATCACAGGTAATTTTTAAATGTTTTCACCTTTATTCAGTTTCTTTATTCCATCGAATGCTCAGTGTACCATTAGGGCCTTTCCCTATAATTTCGTCTTCATCAAGAACGTAATTAATTTGTTGCGCATTGCTTCATTTTGAATACCAAACAATGCACTGAGATAATAAATTTTACTTACCTGTTGATCGGAATGGGGTCGTGAACATTTTGTGGCTGTAATGAGCAGTAGCGTCAACGCTGCAATATTCAGCTTTACCTCTTGAGCTTTTTTCTTACCGGCCACGGCTACTTTTTTCCGAATAGAAGCACACCGCTCGTCTATCAATTTTCTCTGCTGTTCAGCTAATTTCGTAATAATTTAGCCTTAACTAAATGTTCTTTATATTTTTTCAATAAATCTTTTGCTTCTTCTTCCTTGCGAGCATTATACTGAGCCGTTCCGAAAACGCTGACATGTGTCACATAAATCCGTTCTTGGACTCATAATTTGATTATACGGCATTAATTGGTGCCATAACTTGCAGAACGCATCATATTTTAACAATTTCAACGTGCTTTGTTTTCAAGACATGCAATAAAATCACGATAAACCGATTTGTAACTTGTTTCAGCTGGCAAGAGTGTAAGCAGTTGAGTAATTCGGTTGACATTTCTACCGGGACTTGGTAGACCATGAATTTCAGCATAAATTTTCGAGAAAATTCTTCACGGCAGTAGCAATGGTTATATCAATGGTTAGTTTGTTTTTCATCGTGGCATTCGTTTTATGTTACCATGAATACGTGGTATTATACCATTCGCCGCTAGGTGATTTCGAAGTGCGTGCGGCCAATTCCTAACATATTGAGATACGTTTTCTGACAAGTGGCGTATTGCGATCTCAATAGTAAAATGTTCTCTTATTAGTGCGCGTTTTCTTTTTAAGACGTCGGCTGGCAGTTATTTTATTGCTTTCAACTGGGCCATTAAAAATATATCTTGTTCGGATCTAGCGAGAGCTTGAAACGCCTCACAAAATTTTCTTTCGAAATCTTTTTTGAACAACCGCAATTGCAACCTACTGCCGAGAAACGCATGGCCTTTCATATTCATTATAATTATAAATTTCCATATACGGGTATTCCTATATATAGATTTTAATACTTTATTAAGAAGAGTTACTGCTACTCTAACTGCAGAAGAATTTTTATTATGTCTATGAGTCCTAAGATTACATCAGTTTTTCATCCCATCCAAAAAAAGAGCAAAAAACCAGTGATTAATTTTTGAATTAGGTGAATTTAGCAGAGAATTCATTACAATTAAGATTTCTTCTCACTCAAAATGCATTCAATTTATTTAATAATCATCACAATCCATTTACATTAGTAAATCTCATTACAAATTCAGAAATTATAATTAATTGTCTAGCAGAATAGATCTGACAAGACCTTTACTTAGTATTACATAGTCTTTTCCTGAGCATCACATTCTTTCCCTCCAATAAGTCTAACTTCCTGTTTCATACCTCTATACTCTATTATTACTGATTCCCATTCTTTCTGGCAATATACATTCATCCACTTACCACCACTCTTCACTGGAGGACTGTTGCAAAGGTCAGGATTTCAAATATCAATTATTACTGATTCCTTGGAACTCTTCAGGATATTAGCATAAATACCATCTGATTCAAAATGCTTCTCATGCTCTTCCACCCTTTCCCCATCTCTTAGTAACTCAATCACCCAGTTTTGGTCATCATCCACATAGAAGTCTACAAATCCATGTGAACCAAAATCTGCTCCAACATCAGGAGAAATATAGACAGTATAAGTATTAGGGAGGACTTGAGTGGCAGCCTGGTAGAATTCCATCTGCCAAGTGCATTCTAGAAGCTGTTTGTCTTTGCTGACACCAAATGATTTCTGTATTGTCTTGGGTCCATAACAGTGAAGGTATCAATTAGAAAGCTTTTTAAATCCTTGGGAGCTTCCATCACCCTGTTGGTAGATCCCCAGCATTCCTGCATGTAAAGTATACACAAGTAAGGTGCAGAAAACTTGAGTCTTTCATTTTTTTTTGACAAGCATGTTTGTTTTGATCAAACGCTTTGATTCACTTGTGACATCTCTGATATGAATGGAATATCAAAACACATTATTGCAAAGCAATTTCTCATCATCACTCAGATGTGTGAGTTTTGTGTATGCACAGACACCCTGAAGAACAAAAACAATGAGTAGAATGATACAATATTAATATTTGTCATTATGCAACCTTAAAGCTGAAAAAAACCCCACTCACATCCATTACTGTAGTCCAGAAATTATATGACTTCAAATACTTGAAAACCTTGTCCCATGTCAGCATCTCACTCTCTCTAGTTGCTGGTTAAATTGATTTCTAATACTGCCCATGAAGAATGCAACTCAACTCTTTCCCTCTTCTCCAACGACCAAAGTGTCAAACTAACTCCTATGGAGAATACCACTTACATATTCAGTGTTTCAGTTTCAGCTTCGGCCCTCTGAACACTTTCCACCTGTCTCTCATCCACTGTAGTAGTAGTGGCTCTGGTTGCAGTTTCTGTCTCCTTAGACTTCCACTTCACCAGAAGGTCCATGGTTGTCATAAATGAAAGGGTTCCTCAAACCTACCTAAAATATCCACTTTTCTTCTTCCATTCTCCTCTCGGTGGTCTTGGAAAGATGGGAGGTCCTCTCTCCACCTCCAACTGTTTTCTCCTTCGCTCGGTTTTACTGCGCCTCAGGTTTTCGGCTTCCGTTTTTCCTCCGTTGTGTCCCGTTTTACTGATGGCCTCAGGAATACAACACTAACCTTTCTGCTCCCTGTCCTGCTTGCAAGTGTGGGACATAGCCTCTCACTTACTTTCTCCCTTGCTAAATTAGTTTTTCCTCTGTGGTTTTCTAATTTAGCTTCTTACATTGTGTTTACACCAGGCATTAGGCCAAGTTTCTTTATTGATTCAGTTAGTAATGTAGTTAGCATATGCTTCCTCATGTACTAGCTGTCTAAAAACAGCTTTAGCAGTTTCTCTGTAGTTGTCAATAAAGATCCTATAAAATCGAAGAATGCAACTAGTCCAGGATGACGTTCAGTCATAATGGTTTGCTAAAGAGCCATATTTGTTTAAAGTTGAGCACTTTTAACTTTGAGGTGACATTCTTTTATAGCAGGTACTATGTAAGCAATTTAAATCTATGTAGTTTGTGGTGACGAACGTATATTCTAATGCTTTAGTATATTCCTCCTCACATTTCTGCGTAGCTCCGATGGTGCCACAAACATTTCAGGATCGACACGTTCCCTCTGTATTACTATTACATGTTAAAAAACTAACTTTAGGTAGCTTAGTACAAACTGGCACCTGAACGCCGCACCGATAAACTACCCAGCCCCAAGTTTTGTTGCGGGAGCGTGACTTCTGTATTACCGCTTCGCAGTATAAAGCGAAAGTCGTCTCACACACTATATTCGCATTCCGATCGTATCAATTGACTAACAATGCGCATGATGAACATTATAATTGGCCGCCGCCAGAGGTACCATAATCACGTGCGAATAAACGCTCATCTAATTTCTCGAAAACTAAAAATATAATAATAATAATATAATAACAATAATGCTTCCGATCAGAAAACCGAAAGCTAGAAACTTACGCAAGAAAGTCACCGTTGATAACGAAGACGCTGATCCCATATCTGGTATACCTTTCTTTCTCAGCGTTATCCCTACTCTGCACCACTTGTACTGATTACTCTCCCATTTAACCAGATCAATCTTTGCCACTGTCAACTCCAACAACCCCAGCGACCCCAGCGACCCCAGCGACCCCAGCAACCCCAACAAAGAAAACAAAAAAGTCTAAATCACATGTAAAGTTAAGCTTTGGGATTGAAGAGGTAGGATCTTTGCCTCTTTGTGAATGGTAGATGTTATGTGGTAGGATACATGTCTCGAACGCAAGGAGCGTTGGGATTTTCTGAGGTAGGAGAGGATGTACTGGCTGTTGTCTTAGACGAAGGGAGTACCATTAAGTGAGAGAGCATAGTGTTGCGATAGATACTTGATCAAGTCACCTTGTTTGGTTCTTCATTGAGAAAGAGACATAGCCTGCATGTCCCATCAATAATAGGAGTAAATCAAATTAATATATTCTTATTCGGATACTTGCAGGACGAAGGTAGGGAGGTCTATGTATCAAAGGTCCAAGCAAATAGACGAACGCCCGATACAAAGTCACGGAAGTTATATCTGGATGTGTGAGTATTTTACTACTCTATTGTGCCAGACTATATACTATGTCTAAATCGCACTAATTTATTTGATTTACTTAGGCGCTCCTTACCTAAGAATTTGGAGAGTACTACTGAAGCACCAACATATACAAAGGAAATATTGTTTCAATTAAAAGAAAGCACACCAAATACGCCTCCATCATTTACCGAAGATGCTTTGGTTGCAGAGAAATTTCCTTCAAGTATGGGAACAGGTGTGTTTAATGATTTCTGTACTAAATCGTCAGTCATTTACATTTCGGCGTTTATGCAGAACATATTTCATACAATTATTCACATTACGTACGGATATTTGTGTTTACGTAGGTCCCATAACAGGTATTCCTGATCCTGCTACAATTCATGCGGCTAAGAAGAAAAGAGAAATGCTGCGACAACGGGCAGCGGGTGGTGCTCCAGAATACATTTCATTATCAGATGAGACGGACGTAGGTTTCATGTTCAACTGCGTAAATGTGATATCGCGTTATATTTATTAATAATCTGATTGTCATTTAACATCTTACAGGTTATATCCAGTTCTGGGAAAAAGTTAGAGTCAAGGTTGGTACGTGAGGAAGATGAAGCAGATGACGTTGACGCTGGTGGGTGTCTTATTATCTCTGTGCAAGTCATATTCGAGTGTTTTTATAATAGACTGATAGGATCGTTATTAATTAAAAAGACTTTGAAAAGTACGTGTCTGAGAGGTTGCCACTTGGCAAAAAAGCGATGAAAGAGGAAGAGCAACAACGAAAGGCAGGAATTGAAGAAGCGGTTCAAGAGTTGTAAGTGGGTCTGAATTGGGTTACATCGATTCATCTGGCTTGACAGTTTTATGTCAATCGTTTTATTTATAACATCAATATTTTGATTCCCAATTAGCGAATATCAGGGAGAGGAAGATGAGGAGGTATTACAGTGGGAAATGGAAGCCATTAAAAAGGGTGGTAATGTCAGCAAGATAAAGACACCCAAGAAGTCCCAAGATACACAATTGTACATTCCTGCTCCGAGTATGTAGCGCATAATTGTTCGTAAAATCTTTTTTAATACAATATACGACCATACTTACCTGAACATGTTCAACGACTTCAGTACCAGCAATCACACCAATACCGAATATAGCCGATTCCATTGCACGTCTATCCCAACAGATGGACGATTTCCAAGATGTTCACAAAAATCAACAGTCTGAACTGATACAAATACAAAAGGATTTACAAAACTTGAAATCCTCCAGGGAAGAATTAGCTAGCCAAATAGAAACAGCAAAAAGAAGCTACAATTATTACCAAGAAATGAAGACATTTGTTGAAAATCTGGCAGAGTTCCTAGACGTTAAGGTGAGTTTTATTACCAAAGAACGAGTCTAAGTACTAGGCACACCTGTGATGCTAATATTTTCTTTCTTTGGAATGTAATAGCTCCCTTATTTGGAGGAACTGGAAAATAAGTTTCACAATTTGTTGATGGATAGATTACAAAGTTTGGCTAAAATACAGACAGATGGCGAGTCTTTTGACTCCGCAATGGAATGTAAAGGATCCAGTATGTTATACTATGGCATGAATGTCGCAGCGTACAAACAACAGGGGGTAGACATATTGAATGCTATCAATTAATCATTACACTGTTTCTATTTGTTCTCGGAATCCCTTATGCAAAGCATTTCAGACCAATGATATCTTGCAAAAATTCAAGCACGTAGTTGGTAAGTATGTGCGCTGTGTGAATGATGTGAATGCAGATGAGCTTGTGTAATGACGAGATATTCGCCATTGTTCTAACTAGGTGAGATAGAAGTCTCGAAACAGAAGCTGTTTGATGACGTGAGCGATGATTTCCGGTCACTTGATAATGTAATGTCCAAGTTCGACGTATGGCGGAGGGAGTTCGAAGAAGACTATGGAAATGCATATGGTGACCTTAGTTTAACGGGAGTGTTTGAACTTTACGTGAGATATGAATTAATATCGTGGGATCCATTTGACGTACGTATTCGTGGCACATATTTCATATGTTATGAGTAAATGGTGTAATACTTATCATGTGCTGTCTATTCATTTGTTTTCCTATCAGCAAACAACTGTTGATCCGATAACTTCTACTAATTGGTATCGGGTTCTTTCTGAATACGGAACAACTAATTCTAACAATGCCGACTCAAATGATAGAAAAAGCATTATAATCGGAAAAGTAATAGATAAAATTCTAATTCCAAAAATTAATAGATTAACTGAAGTATATAAGCCTTATAACCCGGATGTGGCGAACCGCGCTATTGGCCTGACTGACTTGATTAAGTCTATCGTGTAGACATCAAGGCTCCGGTACATGCGTTCACTTTTGTGGGGGTGTGAAGTTGACAGAGTAAATACAGTTAGATAAAAGGTTATTTTCTTGAATAAATAAGAAAATCAAGAGTATTCTAGATTCCCTTTCAATTTGTGTGATATTCCGAACTAACAATATGGTTTACTATTAAAAGAGCCATCATAATCTATTATTACATGTTTACTCCTGAACTTTCTAACAGTCTTGGTTATTAAATTCACCATCTGAACGAACAAGGACTTCATCTCTTTGTGTTATACTCAACAACCGTGTCGTCGACACGCTTTTGTTGACCGTTAAACCGTGAATACCAGTGTTTGATAAGAAATCCATTTCCTTAATATCGTTATATAGATGTCTGAACCTCAATCATATCCTTCATACGACTTTCCGTAATGTTTCTTCCGTTCTAGGCGTTGTTGCATTCGTACAATTTGATTTTTAAAGTCCGTTATCAACTGGAGTTTCTGATAGCTTTCCCGCCGAGTAAACTGCAAAAGTCCTCAAGTTCGACCGCCAGAATGATTAACACGAGCTATTAAATCATCTTTTTAGTATCGAATCAGATCCTTTGTTTTTAAAAGACGTTGGTAAAAGTGATCATTAGCAGCGATTTGAATGTAGTGTATTCGCAAGCTGAAATGAAGGTTAGTAAGCTCAAGTTGCTTAGCAGTTAAATCACAATAAAAAAAAGGAAATAAATTTAATATATTTTTCAACTAGATAATTCACTAGAATAGTCAAACAAACACTAATTTTAACCTAGTAACACAGGATCAAATTTAGTATACGCTAATACCCCATATGAAGTAAAGGAGCGAAAATGTAAACCTCGTGCTTCAACGAGTCACCTATTAGAAGAAAAAAAGAATGACGATAGCGTCCGGACCGTAATTGGGCTATTGAACTATTGCGGGATGGAGATAAATTGGAACAACATCAAAAAAGGTTTCAAGAAGGTGGTATATACGTCCCTATTCTCAAATATGCAAGCCGGAGAAGTCCTGTTATTCATGCAAGCACGGCAATTGCTAGCTTGGAAACTCGTGCATTTCTTCTGCAACAGGACAATACAGAGAAATACAGAAGAAATTGATGTATTGTTGACTTGGATGGAAAATAATCAAGCAATCGATTCTCCAATTATTTTGTAAAACTGTTTACATTTTATTTCGTTTTTTCGTTTTTTCGTTTTTTCGTTTTTTCGTCCTTATCAACTGGTTTATTGTCATTTAGATTATTAACAACTTGATAAGGAATAGATTCAGCTTTTTGCTGGATCAAATTTAGTATTAATATACTAATACGCAAGCATGTCAAAAAATGCAATAGGCAATAGCAAAGTGATGGACAGTACAAACTCCAGTAGCTAATTTAATTATTCTTCAAACAAGCGTTTCACTTTTTCTGCGACGCTAAAGATATATAAGCAGCTCATTTTCCATCGTCAAAACTTCATGTTAAATGTTGTTGTTAAGATCATAACATTGCAATTCTTCATGTGGTAGTTGATATAACATACACTTCGCGCCACACATGTATCTTCATCTACTGATTGAATGGCAAACTATTTTTATCTTGGTCAAATTTCTTACAACGATAAGATGCCTCTTCCAAGATTAATTAACTTCCTCTCGTTATTATTCCTATACTTTGTTTCTATTACCCTATCGATAACAAAATTGTCGGAAAAGTGACCGGAGGATAGTGATCATACAAATCAATGATTTCAAGGCGAAAGCCTCCTCACTCCGCGAGTCATTCATTATTCAACTGATGAAGCGTGTCCTATTTTGTGCCTACATGCCCAGCAGTTGTCTCAAATGTCGACGACAGGAATCTGGAAGCGTGATTGGCTCCTATTTTCCGTGACATGAGCTAACGCTAAGAAGTTATTAATAGGATAAACATTAAGTACCCTTTAACAAGAATGGAAATCTTTTTTATTTTTAGAGAGAAAAAAAATTTTTTCTTCGATCTCTATGCTTGTACGCTACAGCTACAGTTGCACAGAAAAATGCCTAATATAATACTAGTGCTTATTATAATTCTATGTGCGAGGTATAAATTTAACAACGATGTTGGAATAATCATCATCATTGGATAGCTATGTATATAGAATTTGGGTTGGGCATTAGCTAAAGGATTGAATAACACACAGTTTCTTCGAATTCAACCACATGTATCTCGCAAGCACCAATAAATTCGGGAGTCGATGGTGATAATAACTATGTCGGTATGCTATTTCATTTTTTGATTTAAATATTCAAATATTTGTTATTCAATTCCAAACTTGTGTTAACGACAATGAAGGTCTTCAATCATTTGAATTGTTAATATCAATGGGCTCCACGAAATAGGGTGAATTAAAACTACTGTAGTCTACACAAATAATGGTACAACAATAGAATGCTTATCTTATCAGTCAGCACAGAAACAATAGTAAAGTATTTTTAGATTTAATATAGAAAAGGAAAAAGTGTTGTCAATCAGTATTAGCAACATTATTATATAAACGACGCAAATTAATTCTAGGCGTCGCTATAAACAAACAATATAATAAACACTTGAGATGTCAGTTTCGAGTGGCAAGCCAACCTCTGACGAAGCACACTTTAATAAAGACCCGACATATTGGAAGGCGATTACATTCTTTAAAAGAAAGAGACCAGCTGGGTCGCTAATAAACCTTCCCTACTCAGAAGAATATGGCATTTACGAGTCCAGAATCAAGCAGTTGTGGGTATGTATATTAATATGGATATCTTGTTGTAATCCACTGCCATAGCACTAGAATAAACTAAAATAATAATAATTCTTTGCAAATATAGGCCATGTCTTGCGCAATAACACACAACATTCCCCAGACATGTAACAAACAAGAAGAGCGTGGAATTACTGTTCTTGGAGTGCTCACGCCCTGTAGCAGATATTCCAAAGTATATCAGGGATTGGATAAAGTTGGTGCGCATGTGTAAGGATGCACATGATGTAATAACTGAGTCGAGAAATGAATTAGTCAAGTCCGCTCGTGGTAAAGAGATTCTGCAAAAATTGTCGGCGATACCAATTATCATGATACATATTCATTGTCTTGAGGTGAGAATTGCAGTCTTAGACAGGCCACATTGTGTATATTATCGAGTACGCATGCTAGAGATTTTTCAAATACCTTTAAAGCCTCCAGAAAGTCTGGATTCATTGAAGAAATTTGTACATCGCTGGCTGCGTCTTCATTCATACATCAATAAGATTGCTAGTCAACTGCAGATACTTCAGCCTGAAATAGATAAATTGGTGAACCCGATAAATGTTTACTGCAGCACACCATGAGTGTGAGTGGCTTGTCCACTATTCAAACTCCACTTTGCGCTTTTATGACATTTCCCGACATCGGCTATGAATGAATAATAAAATATAGCTTAGATCATAGTAAATGTTGCATTGATATGTATTAGTAGTATTATTATTATACAATAAAGATGACAGGTATCTCTTAATTTCATGAATTAACCGATATTTTCAGTGATTACTTGAATACAGAAACAAGATATACTTTTTTTAAAAAAACGTACTGTTGCCAGACGTTGGCGATATTAATGATTATTGGATTCGGGGCTAAAGACAATAAACTTATTAGTTATTATTATTGATTATACAGGTCTCTTGATAATTACAAGTAGTCTCAAAATGGCTATATAGAATTACGCAATTTAATATGATGTTAAGTAAACCTATCTTACCTTTTTAGACCTGGTATCTGGTGCAATAAAAGGAATTATACCAATATTAATATTTGTTATGTACAAAGAGCACTTGAAATAACTAAAACAAGGATTTACCATTCTTCAGATCGAACGGAAATGGAGACTGCCCGGTTTCTTTATCTTTATATATATAGCTGACGCTATAATATTGAAATATTGCCCCCAGCGCCAATAATTCATTCGGGGCCCAGTCGATCTCGCAGAGGGACAGGGAATTATTCTTCCCTGCGGGAAGACCGACGACAATATCCGACAACTCCGTACCTGCCTACAAAAAAAAACAGTGGTAAGAAAAATATTATAAAAAAGAAAATTTCTAGTGTGCTACTCAATACATACTGCAACCCTCTCCCCGTGCTGCTGAAGCAGCTCGCGAGACTCCTCGTCTTTCTGTCGTCCTAGGTATGAGCCGTAACGGCGCATAACCTGGTCGACAGAGCGATCAGCTTCCTCTGCTAAAAGTCTATATATTTTGATTCCTTTTATTGACTCGTTCTCCGCTTGCTTTTTCAGAGTATGATGTCTTTTCCAGTGCTGCCGTTTGGCTGGTGAACCGTGTAGCTGTAAGAGGGACTCGATTATGTCTAACGGTACGAGGACGAAATGACGTGTTTCTCTCCTAACAAGCTTGTTGTTCGCTACTCGTTGTTTGCATACATGTAGAATACCTTGGCGAAAGGGTTTAGGCTAGTTGATAAAGAGAGTTTTTATTATCGTTATTATTATGTATTACAGGTTCACCGAAATGGGCGTTCATAACCAAGCATACCTGTGTCGGGTTAATGATTTCGACCGCATCAAAGAAAACTCTTGCTTTTATATAAGTAAGATTTACGAGTTTTAAATGGGTGTTACAGAGGGTGGGATTCTGTCGCTTCACCAACAATTCTGGTTCGAAATTCCCACATTTAAGAATGTCATATTACTGAATCGAGGTTGGTGGTACAGCCGTTCAGATAAATACGCGCATAACGTGCTTTTTTTTTAGCTCAAATTGATCCACCAATTTGGAAGTGCTCCAGCTGAATTAGATCAGACTACCATTTAGAATTGACCGTGTCGCATCGTTATAGGGGGAATCAATTGACATTAATGAATGCTTATTTATTGCTATATCAAGTTCCTGGAATATACTATTGACAAATAGCATATGCTCTATTCTATTGGGTGATAAATAGAAGACACCAAGTCTTTTAATCGAAAACATTAGAGACTTAAATTGTTGTAAACTGTAAATGTGTAAAAACGATAAAATTGATAGTTAGTTTTAGCCAGAAAGTTACGGGACACATTCTATAATCAACTTACCAACTTCCATACTCCTTGGGCATACCGTACAATTTCGTTTGCTCCCATTTTACTCTCACCATACACACGATCGACGAACGTAATAGGTACTTCTCCTATTGTATATCCCAAATGCCTATCAATTGCTCACAGAATTAAAGTTTGCACGTATGGTCTATCGTCTAATAATGTCTACATACTTACCGTGCGTGCACCATCATCTCCATCTGAAATACGTATCCTTTAGCAGTATTCAGAGAGATCAACCGTTCCAATACGGGTTTCTTATACAACCTAAATGGACGCGAAAAATTTTAAAGCTATGATGACACAAAGACATAACAGCGCAAGGATATAACGTAACGCAACCAACCTAAAACTTCCCGTAAGATCAGATACATTTGGTCTTAATAAAGTTGAGGCAAGGAAGTTTGCTCCTCGACTGTTCAATTAGATTAAGTAAGCATATATCTCCCAGCAAGTCAACAATCCTCCAACTTTGTATCGACACTTGCCTGATGATCTTTCGTTTAAGATCCCATCCATATACACCACCATTCCCAGCATATCGCGTTCCTGTAACAATGTCGAGGTTCCTCAGTCTTTGCAATCTAAGTTAATGCAAATATGCATCAGTCCCAATCACTATTTTGCGATTTGATAGACGACGTAAGCAGACCGTCCCAGTTACCGAATAAATTCCGGTATAAATTTAGGCTGAAAATTGGCCGCCGTTTAACATTAACATAGGTTAAATTTAAAACTACACGTTACAAAAACCACTCGTATATACAGCGTAATACTTAATATCCAGCATACGTGATGAGAGAAATCAGCGTCCATAATAATGACAAAGTTCCCATTGGCATACTGCAGTCCATGGACATAAGCTGTCCCCAATCCCAATTTACCAGCACGCGGCTTTAAAATCTATAAAAGAAAATTTTTCAACTAAGTAGTAGATTCAGCAAAAAGAACGACAAAGCATGTTCATTACCATTACGACTTACAATCCTATTCTCTCCGTAAACCTTCTGCAGTTGCAGTGCGATTTCTTGTGTGCCATCAGGAGAATTATCGTCCACAATTATAATTTCCCAATTTATCTTGCTTGTATTGTTTCATTATGTTCGATTAACCATTTGACAAGATTATCCATAGCAGCAATGTTTCTAAAAAGTAAATTCCACTAACTCACTGTTCTCTGAACGTCTTTTCAAGTAACCAGACTAAAATCGGGCTAAATATTAAGAGAAAGAGATTTAGTCGATGACATTACAATGATAATTTGATCTGTTATGTGTTTAGAATGCAAATACTGAAACACGGCTTTTTTTTAAAACATACGGTATTTTTTTACGTACAGATTGCTCCTTTCGTTGTATGTTGGAAGAATGACCGAAAATAAGTCTATAAAAGCAAGCCCCAGTATATAAATATGTTACCTATATCGAAAACTCAACAGGACATATTTCGCTATCCGCTCGGACCTGAAGATCCACTTGTAGCAGCAGTACTCGTCATATTTAGTACATGCGAAGCCATTGATCGAAATAATCACCCCCACATTCTTTTTTCCCTAGTTTGGTGGTACAGTCAATTTGAGTCGATCGCGTCAGTTTGCATTTTCCCAATAAGTACTCTATGGTCTTGTTCAGGAAAGCATTTAAATTCGTTTCAACGAAGATACCCCAGTCAGTATTACGAAATTTAGTCACCAATAGTTTCAAGAGCTCGAGGAATCAGAACACCCAACTTTTATTTACCTGTTATAAAAGACAATTGCATTACACTCTACCCATGGCTTGGTTCTGTTCTGGTACGGAAACCTTGACAAACAAGCAGAAATGCGCAGTGCTACTTGCTCTCTCCTCATTCTATCTGTCAAATCACTTTCTCCGCCTCTTTCTATAACAGCCAAGGATAACGATGGCCTTATTTCCAACCTCAAGAGAGCCGGAATAATCGAGTCTGACCGTATCGAAAGGGCAATGAAATCGATTGACCGAGGAAAATACGTCCGCAAGGATCCGTACAGAGACACGCCTCAAATACTGGGGTTTAACGCTACTATATCCGCTCCGTAAATGTTTGATTTCTACTTTTTGCTTTCGTTCGTTTTGCATAGTTTTGATAAATGATGAGTTTTTTTTGAACAAACTGAATCATACATATCATTGGGAAGACATATGCACGCACATGCCTTGCAGCATTTAGAACCGTTCTTGAAGGAAGGAATGAAAGGTGAGTAGTTTATATATGGCGTATTTAGATTGTTGTAATTTGGATTATTAACGAAAGTCGCGTGTTTGATCGAAAACTTTTAACTATATAGTGGCACTTGTTTTGATATAGTACTAAAATTCATCCTCAACTACTCGCTTTAAATCTAGTTCTCGATGTTGGATCTGGATCAGGGTACTTGACCGCGTGCTTTGCTGAAATGGTAACTATTGCTTTTGTATTTTCGTTTGGTAACAATCTTTTTTTCCTTTTTTACTATTGTAATCACTCATAATATCTGATACAAGGTTGGGACGAGTGGCAAAGTAGTCGGAATAGAGCATATTCCTGAGCTCGTTCAACTTGGTGAACAGAACGTCCGCAATGATAGGCCAGAATTTTTAGATTCTAAGAGACTTAGTTTTGTCTTGGGTGATGGCAGACAAGGATATCCTGACGAGGCTCCGTACGATTGCATGTACTGTCTCTAACTACATTTCATTGCTTTATTGCATGTGTGTGTGTCGTCTCGGTGAAGATGGGCGTTATGCTTTCCCAATGTTTACTGAATGTGATACTTCGTTAAGACATGTCGGCGCCGCTGCTCCCACTACACCCAAGGCATTGATCGATCAATTGAAAGCTCCTGGACGGTATGAGGATCGCGTTATTTGGAGGGAGGGAAGAGAGGAACACTGTTTGATACCCGAGGCACGTATGTAAACTTGTTTGAAATGATCCACATAGGCTTTTTATCCCTGTCGGAACAGACCATCAAAGTATCCATCAGATCGATAAGGATAAAGACGGCAACATAACAGACAAAGACGTAATGGGTGTTATGGTAAGGGTTAGGTTCAAGTGTTTTCTTGCTTGGTTGGAGATTTTACAATGATGACTGACCATCTGCACGTATTTTTAGTATGTTCCACTTACCGATGCATCTAGCCAACTGCGGACGTTCTGAACATGCGAAATAGTAACGATGAAATATTAGATAGCGTATCATTCGTTGAAATGAATCGCACCTCATTTATTAGGTGTGTAAATGTCTTTGATCCTCCCAGGTCAATGCTCTTTACACGTGTTAGAACCATGTCGTCTTCTTCTTGAACACAGTATATCACTGTTAAGTTGCATGATAACTAGTCACATTTCGCTTATTCTTTGTTTTATAATTTGCATTTGGATTCACTTAGCTTAAACAGGCTAATCTCATACAGTTATCAGTCCATGAATAATTATTTCAAACAGGTTAATATTAAACTCAACATGTTGGAGGAATGCACAAGTTATCAATGAAATAAGTCATGTTACAGGATTATCACATCCCCTGACAGAGAAGATTATCATGGAAATTTTAGACGGGGACTGTAGTAGGCATATTATTGGGAGCTGTCGAGTCGGAATATAGTGAACTGGCAAACAACCATTATCAGTACAGGCTATTGGCACTCATACTAATAAATGCCATAGTAATTGTAATATTACGGCGCGTGATGTAATAATCGAGAACCTGTTTATCAATTTGATTTTTTTTATTCAACAATTGGTATTGACAAGAATGTTGTTTAAATTTCTACTTAATACACTTCGAAGACATTTCTCCTGTGTATCGTTTTTACGAGGTAGAAAGGACAAAGGAAACTTAATGGTATCGCCAGAGAGGATATTGGTATCGGTGTTGTTGGTGTTGTCGTTAGCGTTGGGGTTGATGTTTAGGATATCATCTATTCTAGAACTTATATCGTCGATCTTTGTTGTTATGGAATCATCTCTTGTCGTATTATCCTCGACGGTCCTGGCATAGTAAACTGCCTAACACTTACAATGGCCTGCAAACGTCTGGCTTTCCAACACATTGATGTGTTGCAAAGTGTATATATGGCCATATCTGTAATCTGGTATTTTTGAAGACCGGTTAGTTTACTAGGTACGAGAACAGGAGAATACAACAAAAACTTCAAAAGGAATACTGTACTTTGGGTAGTTTCATTAATCCGACCCCGTTGATGATGCGGTTAAATCAACTCCACCATCTCCACCGTAGGATTAGGGTTAGGGTTAGGGTTAGGGCTATCTAAAATTATTTCGAGATTTTTCTCTTGGATTTGGCCCCAGGTTTGGCTCCAACTTTCTTCTTGTTCCTGTTTCGTAGGGATTGAAGAAATTTGGAAGTTTGCTCCTAGATTTAGTACTTCTGTAACATAACCAGGTAATTTAACTGAAGAGATATTGTTTACTCCTATAATTACCTTTGGACGGAAGCTTTTTTGTTTGAAACCTTCTTTGAATTCTTTTTCGGAGGACTCTTCTTTGATGGTTTCTGTTGCTTTGGCTTTTTCTTTGCCTTTGGAGGTGAGTTTTGCGGGGTGCTTGCCCAGACCTAAAGCCAAGTAATATTTTGAGTAAATATTTTAAAGATTAATGAAAAACCTTGGTTAAATAATTGATTAGTAACCTTGGGTCCTTCTACAGCGAGTGCTGTTCGTGTGGTTAATTCATTAATAAACGTAACCAGCTCAGCCAGATTCCTATCGATTATGTTCTGGGCTGTTACTAATGCTGCATAGCCGTTGCTAATAACATCAAAAAAATAATAAAATAAGTATTTGTATCATAAAAGTCAAGAACGTTCACAACAAGCTGTGGCCACTATACGCTTTCAATTCTTCAATTTACACCTATGGGCAGCGTACGTTCGACCATTCTACAAATACTCAGTGAGATACTCACCCGCGTCGCCTGTAGGTGAGGATTCCTGCTTCCTCCCTACACGTCGCTCAAAAGCGATAACCGTCATTGCAATTCTGCGTCGCTCGCGGGTGATCACCGCCTCGGCAACGGTGGCGATTATGGCCTGAACTATGTCAGGGCCTATTTTAAAAAAAACCCCAAGTCGATTTACAGTATGTTGATATTAATGTTGAGGTTTGCAAAACCAATAAGAAAATACGTAACAATGTCTAATTTTTTAGTCTTCGTAATAATGTTATTAAATAAACATATTATACTAACCGATCCCGTCGATGCACGTTTAGTATGCTTGACGCCTGAATTGAGAATCGAAATTGGTGTATGTATGAGTCGGCCAGGTAAATCTAATCAAATGGGAGGCATTTATTTCATCGATAGTCATTTCACGTGACACATTGTTTATCGCTGAAATTTATGTCGGTGAAACGTACTGTCGGTGAAAGTAGTTAGTGTGCGAGCAGGCTGGGGATTTGTTTCGGTTGGCGATTCCAGTCACACTATACGTATGCCAGTAGGAATATCAGCTCTTTGAATGAAAGTCCTGTTGTTGTCGTACACATATTAGGAACCCTTGAGTGCAGTAACACTTTTGGGGCATACTGGACTTTCGAGTATTGACTGCCGCCAAATACCCTCTCTTACCATGGTGATAATACAGAGGGTCGCCAAGTCTCCGAACGATTTAACACATCGGTCAAGTTCAGCAATATTGGAAGGGTGTTTTTTCCTTTCACGAATGCTTTTCTTAAATTTTTCGCGAAATCAATCTCCGTCACTAAAATCACTAATACTAAATCGGCAACCAAGAATCAAATGCTTATTTCAAAAACGTGTGCTCACCGTTTGCCAGAATAATATGGCGAACAGTAAGCAAGTGGGCCAATGTATGGGAGGCCTATTCTCCCGTGCACGGGAGATGCACACAAGGAAGAATGGGACTGGACCTTGTCAATTTTGTAAAGATATTTTTTGCTGGCAATGCAAAGTGATGTAATCACTCAGCTAAAATCAACCAAAGGAACTCTTCTGCGTGCGAGTTGCTTGAGAAGGAGCTGGACTGTTTCCCGCATCCTAATTATCGTATTGATAGGAGCTTTGTGGCGCTGCCGTGAATTTCAGAGTTTATAAGGTATTCATTACTTGAATTAATCTCCAGCTTGTTCATTATTAACACATATTTGGTGGAATAGGACGTCTATTCACGGGGAATAAATATCTAATCGAAAATGATGGGGATGTGGCGACAGAAAATGGTCGCTCGGGCTTGCGTGTTAAGAAATTCTTCATTTTTATTAGTACCGACAATCACGTGATGAAAAAATAAAGTCTTTCAACTTCTCAAAGTTCTTGGTTAAAATTGGTAGATCGAACTAATTTTTGCTTATCATATTACAATATTATTGGTCAATTAAAATTGAAAAAAATCACTTGATTGTCGAGTATAGATGCACCATATTTCCGACGATAAGGCATAATCACTCGGCAGCTTTATTTATCCTAAATCTAAGCGGTTGTCAAAATTTGACGCCGACATTATGCACAATGAATTGTGTCCTAGTTTCACAAAAGCGTTATGAATTTGCATATTGATAACACAAATTTTTAGTTCGTGACAAGGTCCAAAAATTGCGCCCCCACATACTTTATAAACGCTTGCTAAATTCATCGTTGAGGTGTGTTGGAAAGTGTTAAAAATTGTTGCAGTTGTTGAGCAGTAATAAATCGTCATAATCATATTAAATTATCGGTAGTCGTCTACGATTGTTAATTAGACTCATTCACTAGAAAACGAGTATAAGGAACTCCTTAAATAGACGCGTCGAAATTTATCTCCCTTTTATAATCAAGACTAGAGATTATTAGTTGTTGTTCCAATAATAGGTCAATAGGTCTATTCTTACGCGTCTTTGTTGCTATAAAGCCAACTGAAAGAAGTTAGATTAATATCTAGCTATAGATAAGCGGATGCTGGAGTATTAGACCAGACAGGAAAGAATAGTTCGATTATCAGTGTAATATTTTTATTTAATGGCAGAGATTTTGCATATTGACCATGAAAAACATTTCACTATTGATTACATAAAATATTCTAATAAGTCTGGTGAGTACTGTTTGATGGCAAGGCAAACTTTAGGGGGTTGGAATTATAATCGCGTTTTTAGTTTACCTTGCATAATGGTAACATTGCTATGTTGTTCTATAAGTGGAAATTCACAAAGCATACTATGGTAGTGGAACAAACAGTTGCCTATATTTCATATTACTCATAATCGTCAACAGAGAAAAACTCTGGCTGCCATCTACGATTTATATTAATATTACATAAATCTTTTCGCCGCATAGATCTCTCAGACCATGACAAAAATGAAAGCATGTAAAAAATATTTAAACCAGCCAATTTTTATGGTATGATTGATAGAAGAAGCCATTATCCACAAGCTCACAATAAATAAATACAATCCCACTCGCTCATAAATTCTGTTAATATTAAAGTGGTCTACATTAACAACATTGTCATCATATCAGATGTTGTATATAGTACAACTAAAAATCCGGAAGGCTAAGATCAAGTTGTTTTGAATCTGTTTCAAAATAAATGATAATTTTAATTTTAGCGAGTTAGTAATAAAACCGAGCACAAAATACATACCATAAGTCATATCTACATCTGGAACCTCAAGATTGACTTGATTAGAGTCTACGCAACAGATATTGTAAAGGTGTCAGGTTAATAATCGAATTATGTTGCCGACAGTACTAAATTTAAAATAGAGAGAGAAGTTTACCATACCGTGAACACTTGTAGGTGTTGGGAAATTGTCAAAGTCAAATATTCTACTGGTATAAACAGCTCCAGAATGCGCTGGTTTCTCTGCGAAATTGGCGCGATTTATCTTTAGTGCAACCCGAGCTCTCTCAAGAGATGGAATGTATTCTTGATCGCGATCTTCATTCCATTTGCTGATAGTACTAAAAAGTTTGTAAGCGGATGGACGCTTGTCCGGGTCGGCGTCGACGCATTCTTTGTACACGCCAGCATAGAAATCCGGTGTCCAAGGGCTCATTTCCGGTCTAGCACCTTGGCAAATGTTTCGGGCCAGAGTTATGTTGTGAGCACTGTTCTTGAAAGGGACGTCGATCATTTCAAGCATCCACATTAAGAGACCAAACGCATAAATATCTGATTTCTGAAAAAAATAATATAAAATTTAATTTAAAAAAAGGTATAATAAATCGTACGACATAATCCCTGTCGTATTTACTATGCAAATATGAACCTAATTGATTGTACTTTTTGAAATACATTATTACAACAACGCGATAGAATGCTATGCGTATGTAATTATATACTGTGACTTCCGTTTTATAGAAATACTGCCCTTTCACACACCCGTCATTATATTTGACAAGTACAATCAATTAGCTTCAAAACGATTGCTTACTTGCATAGTAAATACGGATGATAACGACTTTCGAAATAAAGATTTTTTCCGGCAGGGGAGTGTATATAAAGAATTGTTTTAATATACCTGCGAATATGGCATACCGCGAAGAACCTCTGGGGCAACATATGGCATCACACCAAATACTCCCTTATGTTTCTCTGCATCATTTTCGTGAATCGAAAGCCCGTAATCGGTGAGATCTGCATTGTTTTCTCTACTCTCAATAAGGACATTTCCTCCATGGATATCCCGGTGAATCATTCCCGTTTCGTGGAAATCATACAAACTCTCGACTAGTTGCAAGAGAATCTGCATTTTGCGAGTCCATGAAAGGTCTGGATTTTTGCGCAAGTAGGTTGTCAAATCACCGAGATCGGCATAGTCCATAACCAGAACGTGCTTTCCCGTGCTTTTCAAGCGTGATACACCCAAAACATGCATCTTTTGCAACCTCAACTTCTGCAGTTCTGAAACCATCGCAGCGCCTACTGTCAACTGTAAGAAAAAAATAATTGAGGATTGTTTCATTAACCTGGAATACCGAGATTAAAATTACCTCTTGTAAAAAATCCTGCTCACTATCCTTGATATCAAAAAGAAGTTTGACTGCGACTTTGAGAGGCTCTCTTCGCACGACACGTTTACCACTGTCATCAAAATCTACGCCCAAATATTTTCCATTTCTCCAGACACCAGAATATACCATCCCGAATCCTCCTTTTCCAATCTCGACTAGATCGTCAAGATCGTTTGGTGGAATCCATTGAAGGCAGATATAGTCGTGCCCATCCGCGTCTTTCTGGGTACTTTGGATAACTTGGTCATACTTGTCGTTTCCAGTTGTCCAACCTTCCATTAGCTGCTTTCGATCACACTGATTGCACCAAAAGTCTTTATTTGGGTAAGTTGATCCGCAAGTAGAACAGAAACCATGTGACACGAACGCGTATGCGCCAGTGGATTCAATTCGCGATATCCCATAGAGCGTCAGTTCCTCTAGTGTTCTATAATCCATTTGACAGACGTATAACGCTCCTTCCTGCAGCTATTTATCGACAAATGGAAAACATCAATACCTAACAAGAAAACATATAAACTGCGTTCTTTACCAATGTTTAATTACCTCGCGCAAAAAGTCATCTTCAGATCGATCACTCTTAGCAAGAACTTTGAGAAAAACTTTTGTAGGTTCCCAAATCTCCCGACTTTCACCAGATTCATCATTACAAAATCCCTTAAACGATCCATCAAGCCAAGTGGCATAATACAAGGTTCCGAACTCTCTACTGATAATTTCGTTCACATTCTGAATGCGATCGGGGGCAATCCATTTGAGACAAGGAAACGGGGTCTTTTCATCCACGTCTTTTTGCGTCTCTTTAAGCAATTCATCATACTTTTCATGCCCACTTGTCCACCCTTCCATTAATGCTTTTCTCTTACATTCTCTGCACCAGTTCTCATCGCTCAAAAACCAACCACAAGTGTTGCAAACTCCCCCTGACACTATTCCCAATTTATTGGTTTCAGGTTGTCGTGTAATACCAAAAATACGAAAGATGGTATTACCATATATTCCGGCCCAATCCTTTAGCTAAAAAAAAAATTGAAGTCATAAATAGTGACATTGAATTTTCTGCATCTTAATATCTTCGTCTTACCTCTCCGATGCAAGCAACTTCATCTTCAACGATTTTAACCGTGATATTCTGTGGTGTCCACTGAAGAACGATTCGCTGATTTTCATCAAATTTCCAGTCTTTATATTGCCACTCCAACCATTCCCCAGTATATAGCGTACCAAACGTACGCGTTTCCGTCTCTACCAAGCTTGCAAGACTATCCCAAGGAATCCATTTGAGACACGCGGTCCTGAAGTCATCAACATCGTTTTGTGATTCTCGGATGATGGCGTTGATTTCCTCATTACCGCTGGTCCAACTGAACATTAACCGCTTCGGATCGCATTCTTTACACCATACGTCCTTGGAATCGCCACTGGCACCGTAAAAAATGCCACCACAATTTAAACACGCTCCAGAAACTATTAGTGCATACTCTCCGCTTGAATCTGACTTGGAAACGCCCCAAGGTTTCAATTTTGGTTGCCAGTTTGGTAACTTCATTTGAATACCCCATTCGCTTGTTTTGATAGCTGCAGCAGCACATTCTTTAAGCTAATTAAAAGTCATTTATTATATGTCTACAATATTTAACATGCGCATGAGATTAAAATACCTCTTTCAAAAATGTCGCTTCATTATTTGCAAAAACTTTTATTATTACACGACAGGTAACCCAGTTGTGGATGATGTAAGAACCGTCGGTATCTTCACCATTATCGATAGTAAATTTGTATCGGCCATCAACAAAATCGGCTGCGAAAATGCTACCGAAAGAACCTTTTGAGATTTCCATCATGTTCTGAAGTCGTTTCCAGGGGATCCATCGAAGGCAATGGTATCCATGCCAGTTTTTGTGACGTCCTTTTTCTTGGGACTCCCGTATGACCTTATCGTAGTCGGCATTTCCGCTTGTCCAACCCTCTGTCAATTGTTTCCAGTCACAAGTTTTGCACCAAGCATTGTCGTCTGGGTAAAAGACACCACAGGTAGGGCAAGCACGACGAGTTATAAGGGCTAATTCTCCCGTAAGTCGTGATACGCCAAAAATCCTTATTTTCGTGACCTGAGGTTTCCGCATACTTTGCGCAAGCTTACGATCATCCTTCATCCACTTTTCTTTAGAAGCATTCACTCTTTTCAAGGAAAACGCTTCCTGAACTTTACGAACGGCTTCCGCACCATCCTTCAACTGTTATTTAACAAAAAAAAATGAATGAATAAATAAATAAATAAATAAAACAAATATGTAGACAAGATTTAGAGCACAATTGATATATATTACTTCTTGCAAGATGGTCTTATCTGCTTCATTTTGATCGGTCGCAATTGGAACCTTAACTGATACTTTCAATGCTTTTCTGTGGTTGACAATTTTATGCTCGTTATCGAATTCAGTTTTGAACCGGACCCAGTCAGCTGTATAGAGCTTGCCAAACTCGCCAGTGCTAATTTCGACAAGATTTTCAAGATGTGCAGGCGATATCCATTGAAGACTTGGGTAATAATACGCTGAGTTGTCTTTTCTCTGGGTTTCCTCGATAAGTTTATCGTATTCAGCATTGCCACTAGTCCAACCGTTATAAAGTCCATTGCGTTCGCACTCATCACACCACTCTGCCGTTTCAGGAAGAGCCTGGCCACATTTAGCGCAAAAATTGCTTGCTACCAATGCCAAAGTTCCCGTAGATTCGACGAGTGTCATACCGTATATAGGCAACCGCAAAGGATTCATAAATTCCGTGCCAGCTTTCAACTACAATCAGTCCAAAAATGAGCATATTTAAATAACCCGTTTTAACAAAAAAAGCTTATATTACTATCGATCTGAATTAAACTGTATACCTGCCAAAGAAATGAAGAAGTACTAGCCCGGAGTAAGACTCTGATCGTTTTCCAATGCAGAATGATATCGCGATTCTCGCCTTCAAAATCCCACCCGTCATATTCTCCCTCCGTCCAATCCGCCGCGTAGATGGTCCCAAATTCACCCTTAGATAATTCTTTGACATTTTCTAGCCGGTAGGAGGGAATCCACCGCAAACAAGGGAACGAGTAAGAGTCTGCACCTTGCTGTGTTTCTCGGATAATGGTATCATATTCGGCATTTCCGGTAGTCCAATCTTGGTTTACATTACACTTGTCGCACCATGGACCATGGCGCAAGATGCGAGGGTACAACCCGCCACAGGTTTTGCAAAACTTTTCGGCCACTAGCGCGAGTCGGCCAGTGGATTCTTGGCAGGATACTCCCAAGAGTCGAATGCGCTTTTTACGGTCATTACTACCCATATAAAACCGATCTGCATTCAATTCTGCATCACCTGTTTTTAGCTAAGGATGGGAGTGTTGATGTTAATTCTGAGACAAGATTGATCATCATCATGCCACGTCGCAAAATTACTCACCTCATGAAAGAATTCTTCCTCTGCATTGCTTCCCGAGTTCATGAACTTAACTTCAACCCTTAGAGGCTTCCAATTAATCACTCGCTTCCCACTCGGTTCGAAATGCACACTTTCAAATTGGCCGTCCTTGAAGCTGGCCTTGTAAACCACGCAGAATTCTCCTTTTATGATTTCAACGAGATTCTCTAAGCGATTCCACGGAATCCATCGAAGATAGGAGTCGTCATATTCACGTCCGATTTCGTTGCGTTTTATGATTTTATCATAATCCGCGTTTCCAGTCGTCCATCCCTCCATGAGCTGTTTGTAGTCACATCCATTTCTGCACCAACCTTTTTTTGAATATATCTTATCACCGCAGGAGTAACAATTAAATTCCTCGTCATCCATTTTGAAGCGACCGTGTCAGCACATTCATGTGTCTTGGAAACATGGTTTAAATATATGCTGCCAGCTTTAATAATATTCAAGTTACCTGAGTGTTACAAATAAAAGACGCAAATCACAAAAGAGAAGCATAATAATAAATGTTCTTCAATTCCCAATTTGGTTACGAACGACAGACAGTGTATGTACAGTATTTATCGTAAGGCCGTCAAAGTTTACTACTCCAAATGATAAGTGTTATGTAATATTTATTCTAAACTCCTATGCCCATTTCAGGCATGTGGTATACCAGGATGCATGGACCCCATTTCGCTGAGTAAACCAGCCTACTTTCTTCATATTACTTGCTAGAGACAATATAACTTCTAGTTGAGTTGGGATCTGATAACCCTTCGTGCGTTTAAAGTTATCACATTCATACAATATTATATCTAATTACTCGAATTATTTCCCATTATTATTATGGCTACCAGTCCATTATTTTTCTTTATCCAATATGCACGAGTTCTAATACAGTATTAAATTACGAAAATCGATGGTTTAAGAAGTATGAGAATAAATAAGCGCGTTTATTAATTGTCTTAATAAGCCGATGCTTATATGGGGACTACATATTAGTATCCAGCATGCTTATACGATAACATTGGGATTTGTTTTTAAGCTCTTGCGTGTTCTGTATTTTATAAATTCAGCGGCACGCGCGAACGTAAAATTCTCTAAATGATCACATGACTTAGATTGCTAAATTTGATTTGTTCTTCTTTCCGTTTCCTCAAAAAAATGGAAGAAACATCCAAACAACGTAAAGCACGTTTGGAAGCCTTTCGCAAAAGAAAAGCGGAAACCATAACTAACACCGGTGAAGAAAATGAATCAAATGAGAATAGGTACGTTAGCGTAACAGCTATAATTCAAGTACGGATGCCTTCGAACTATGCTTTATTCTGAAGATTTCTTCCCTCACTTTTCTCTCTCCACTGATCAACAGTAAAACACTCAGTTTTCGTAATTATACACCTTTAAATGAAGATGTAAGAGCAAATTCGATAGTCAAAATAACAAAACCAGAAGACATTGGGGACGATACTGTGGAGAAGACTGCCCAGCAAATAGTAATGGAAGTTGAAGTTGAAGAGGAAGCTAAGCAGAAGGAGGATGTGGTATGTTGTGAAGTTGGGACGCGGGGCGGGAACAGGTATCATATCGCGGCGTTGAATGACATATGCACAGATCAACGATAGTTGTCTACTGCATACGTTAACCACTCTTTTGTCGTCTATAGGATCTATTCAATCTTGCTCCAAGAAAACCAAACTGGGACCTAAAACGAGATGTTGAGAAAAAGCTACAAAAGCTCGAGCGTAGAACTCAAGCTAGTATTGCTCAGTTAATACGTGAGTTATTTTGTACACTCTCTTACTTGATTTTATTATAGTTATTCCTTTTTCCCACTTCCTAACTCTAATTTATTTATATTAGGAATGCGTCTACAGGGTGAGTCAGAGTCAACGACTGATCTAGCTGATGCTGTTAGAGCTACTGAGAAAGGGGCCGAATCTGAAAACGAATCGGATTAGTTGTTTACTGATATGAAATGAAGTTAAAATAATAGATGGGCTTGGCGGAAGGTGAGGCGAATCAGGAATGGGTACCAAAGATTACCCTATGAAGTTAATGAATTAGTTAACAGTTTCTGCGACATGTGATAAGTCAGAATGATGACTGATTCTCGTTGAAAATTCTTCTCCATATTTCTATGTTTTTTTCTCATTAACAAATCTTATCTCTAACTTTCGAACACAGGAATCCATTGACCTCTTTATCTTCCAAGATTTAAGTTAGGCGAAGATTTATATTGGAAGAAATATCAGAGGGTTTATAGGTAATAGAATTTTCTAATATATCTACGGTGTTGTTTTGCAACTGCTTCTGTTTCGACTTAGCAACTCTGGATCTTAGTTATGTGTTGAGCATTCCGAATCAACATCTCTTTTCCTAATTCCATAATTCTGGCATTGAGTTCAGCATCCCTTAACTTCGCATTCTCGGCATTTTCTTTTAATTCCACGATTCTAACCATAAGCCCTGCTTCCTTAGCCAGGAGTTTGGCGTTTTTATATATGAGCAAATCTTTCTCCCTTCCAAGTTCAGTTATCCCGACTATAAGCTTGTAATTTCTTCTTCTACTAATTGATTTAGATTGCTATATTCGAAAGTTTGTTATTAACATAGGTACATACAAATTTCTGAAATTTTCGAATTCTGTATAACTCTCGACCGGCGTCTCGTGATTCTATCGCTCAGGCCAAATAAGCAAATAGATAAACGATCAGATAAATATATAGATAAATCGAACGGTCCGATAAGCCAATTATGATCCAAGTGAATTATTTGGGGCGCGAAATATGAAACCTCCGTGATCATTGTCACGAAAAATCTGGTAAATGATACTACCTAATCTTCGATGCGCCATAAAGGATACCAAGGTCGATTTTTCCAATCAGGTGCCCTCAAACCATACGCAGAGTGCGCCTTTGGACGGAAAACTCAACCCACAAGAAGGGTCTAATTTAATTGTACTAGCGATGTGTAGGAAACATTTAAAGTCTCTCGCAACAACCATTCTCTCCTTTCATAGCATACATCCTGGCTCTCGCATAAGACAATTATATAGATATTTGGATTAGCACATTAATATCACCCACCCTCTGAACTTGGAATATTACTCATCTGATTCATCAAGAAATAGTATTTGTTTAGGAGATGGATTATCACCAAAGTTATCTTAGTATGGGTTTGCAGCAGGTATATAATTACAATGACACAAATAGGAGGATGGCGGAGTAGAATGTGACCTGATTCTTGCAATTACATTGGTCAAATTTGTATGTCAACCAATGAAATTGCTCCGCTTTAGCCTCCCCAAAATAGGCATACATTCTACACTAATAATTTGAACAAATAATAACTTAAAAGTTACTTCTCATGTCAACTTTTTTCGCGATAATACTAATATTAATCCTTGCGATTGAGAGTAAGTGTCGTGCAAAAGCAGAACCTCTCACTTCTGCATATTTCAACATGCATAAGAAGAAGGTAAATGTCATCCCTTCATTAATATGATGCACTATCTATTCAGGCTTTGTAACTTCTGGTACTTTTCATGGTTTAATTTTAGGTGGAAACCGGCCATTTGTTTATATGATGGTAGCAGATATGCTTGGTGATAATATTGAAACAGAAGATGACGAGATAATAGTTGTCAAACATAATATGAATAGTTTGTATGGAGAGTGGCTAGCAAACCGTCGTCAATTCGCACTTATTCGCTATGAAACAATTAATCCTACATATTGAAATGCATCTTTGATTATATACACTGTGTAACAAAAATAATGGCAGTGACAAGAAATTGCACATTTCAACAATTCCAAGGAATAATTAAAAGCAACCAGTCTTGTTAGATAGCATATTAGGCACTTACTTGATATAAAAATTTTTTAATACATAATCTTATTATCATTTCCCGTTATACTTGTTTGTATCAGTTTTTCGTTGCACACAAAAATTCATTGTCTATTTTTCCGAAATTTTCTGAGAAATATCCCCCTATTCCCAACTAATAATGCAGATGCAAATATCACTGTAAATGTTTTACATAGTAGTCATCAGTTGAATTTGTAATATGTTTACATAAAACAGCCAGTTTATTACAAGATAATCTTTGTTTCTCCCACAGTTTATTCTTTGGTATGTTACATAAAACTTTTGATCAAACAGAAGTTTTCCTGTCATGCTCTAAAATGATTGTATCTTTTGGTTTTTTGAGATTGTTTACAATGGAACAAAGATAAACACTCATTTTTGAATGTAATTTTATTTGACGAATAAGCATTGTTGGGGTATAATCTGAAAGTAGAGTAAAATGTTGTGAATTTCAACCTTTATGCATTGTGTAACATGGTTTATAAAGTTCTCAAAATTAAAGCAGAAGTCAACAAAGCCTTTTCTTAGTATAGGATCGAATACGTACTGCAAGTTTGTTATCATGCATATTGATTAGTGTACCAACAAATACTCCTATTATGTCATTGGGAGAGAATATAGCCAATCAGGATAACTAAACCTCCACTTGGACGTACGTGACGTACGTGAATAGCTTTATTGGCAAAATTTGGGAATATTCTGTTCACTCTGAAAATTTTGTTTCCGTTCTATTCTCTTTTACGTCATACGCGTGAATAACAGTAGAGTCGATGTGTATGAATATTGTAGAATATTTAGTTTTATGTTTAAGCGGAATCTTTGAATTGAATTTGGTAGCAGGTGAAACATTTCTTTAAACAAATCAGGAAAGCTGATAATAGACGCTGCGTAGGAATATACGGTATGGACATTGTGCATGAAAGATGAATGATTCAATCGAGTGACAAAGTGAGTGACAAAGTGATGGCGAAAAAAAATGTGCGCCACGTGATAATCGAGGCAGCCGATGCTACTCTCGGGTAGGGAT
>CAJVPI010000368.1:0-32883 GCA_910592345.1 Paraglomus brasilianum
GAAGTCTTCGATACCTGCAAATTTACTCAGAAATCAGATGTATACTCTTTTGGTATCATTATGTATTTGATTGCTACCGGTGAACCACCTTTTAGAGATAGGCAGTTCGATAGAGATTTAGTATGCAGCATTATGGGCGGACTACGACCATCAATGCCTGATTCTGCACCAGAGGAATACAAGAAACTTGTCGAGCGGTGTTGTGATGCTGATCCTGATAAGCGTCCAGATGCAGAGACAATTCGGAGTGATATTAGAAAGCTTAAAGAACTGTATGATAATTCTGATGACAATACGTGGAATGCTATCTACCATAATGATGTAAAACCGCTATCACGCCTCGAGAAGGAGAGTAAATATTCTAGTACACTCTTACCTACAGGAGATCTACCTAAACCAAGAAATAGCTATGATATGGATTCAGCTGCAGGTATAGTTACATGTTGGTACAAATAAAGTCAATTTACAATATTAACGCCGTGCATTTCTTATAATTTAGATACTCAAACTCTTTTTTGAATAAACTTGTAATTCGCGGTTTATAAGAGCTGGTAGCACGTGATCCACATCCGATGACATTTCAGCAAGCGAGTCAGTGATAACTCCTTCGACATGCTAAGACCGATTGATTTAGGTTTTTAAATTCAATAATATTCTTATTAACAATAAATACAATATTCCATATTTGAATGCTTAGTTGGTGAGTATACGGCGCACTTAGATTTTCTTAACATTTATAGAATACACAACACCCGCTGAGCAGAAAGAATACAATATATTTTACGCTTGATCAATACGATAACCATTAGACGATCTCAATGCATCATCAGCCGTTCTTTATTATACGAAGTTGCCTAATAAAACTTCTTGTTAATAAATAAGACAAGGTACATTTAGAATCGGGTGAATACCAAACGTCTGGGAAAAAAACAATGTTTTTTGTTTTATAGTTTCTTTGTCATATTTTCACACAGCCTCGATATACGTATCTATCCGCAATTGCCCGGTCTAAAAATTGTTGTGTAAACATTGAAACTAAAGGAATGGTGTCATCTAAAAGAGCCTTTGGTGTTAGGGATTCAATATCACTGGAAAAAGAACAATTTAATAGCCTGGAGCGATGTTTTTCCAAACATCTGACATTAATTGTAATGAAGAACCGAAATCTGTTAGCAATCTTGAATTGTATTGGTTTTTTTTATCAGTAATTTTTGTGTATATACAATATATTAATATAACAGCCAGTTGAATTATCTACTCTTGGAAAAGCTTTGGAAAGCAAATAATAATAAATAGTCATGGTCTATTCTCATTCATTAGTTTCATCTTTTGGTATACTGTGGCCTCGTCTTTTTTCTTTCAATCTTATGTATCCATCATAAACACGTCCAATAATATTAGAAGTCAAGATGGCAGAACTCATTACCAATGACAAGAATGGAATAATGTCATATGAGACTGTTAAATGCCTATACAAAATCTATGAATGACAATAATTCAATAGTTAGAACTTGCATTATTCCAATTCAACAACACCATCTTTACATACCTGAATGATCAACTGAGGAATATCTTCAATAAATAAATTCAATGTGCTACCCCAGAAAACCTGATTCACTGCAGTCTTTGACAATGGTGCAGAAAACATCTCCAAGCCAGCAAATTTAGATCCAAGCAAAGTAACAACCTCAACATCAGCACCTGCTAGCAAAGTAAGCATTGAAGCTACTCTTACATTCTGACTAAACCACTCTTGAAATTTAGCATTTTTGCTTATTTCCTTCATTAATATTGAGAATGCCAGACCAGAATTGAAGGCAATAGGAGCTATTAAAAAGATTATACTGGAAACAGAACAATATATTACATAATTAACAAATTTAATTTGGTAGAGATGTATCATGTTTGCAATAATCATAAGCCAAATGAGTAATACCTTGGTGTATGTATCTGTGGAACGTTCTTTGCACTTGACAGTACGAATGCTATATCAAGACTCAAGTCTGTGAGTATTAGTGCAAATTTTATGACAACAAAGCTTTGACCCTAGTAAAATGGTTTCAGGTATTAGAAATCGTAACATATTGTACAAGCAACAGTATCAACATCAATCATACAGGACAACTCACCTCTGAATACTTCCGTCTCGCGCAAAAGTATAATATTGCTAATACCAAGAGACCGATAAGCACTCCAATGAATTTAAATCTGTAAGTATCCCACAAATTGGCTAGGAAAGTTTCATTGATAGTGTATTAGTTTCATTTATGATAACAATAAAAAGCAGCCTAAACCTCGTAATTTACATACCAGCAGGTAAAAACCCAAACGTTTCATCTAGGTAGCTAGTAGGATACTCTTGCGAAAACGAAGTATAGCCTTTATTCTTAATTAGCTCGTCGAGATCATCAATAATCTGCTGCACCGTTCTCTGAGACATATCGTCAGACGACTTGAGAGTGACTGAAAACAATATCTGATGAGCTGGTGCATTGGGATCAGGTTGGTTGCGTTTGTTGGTGGTTATACGTGACGGATCAATGGGGACGAGCTCGACAAGCTTTGCAACCATAGAGTCGAAGAAAGCGTTCTTATCGTCAGTAGATAATTGTTCAAATAACGTCGTTCCTTCAGGTGTCAACCTCAGAAGACCTGTCGTGGTAGCTGTTAGAGGAAATAAAACTGTCAGTCATACCGTATGTATACATGTTATACAGTAATAACTGTGATGCTTTACCTGTATATCTTCCTTCAGTTGAAGCTAATAAATTCAAAACATTTCCGATAAGCAAACTAATGTTCAACAATTAAGAAATATTTTAATAGTCAATCCATACCTCCATAATACACCCAATTTCCTTCCGTCACTCCGGTCAGTGGCTGGTTCAAACTCTTACTCATTACAAAATTGTTATCCACAACGATATCATATGTAGCATCAGGTTTGTTGAAAGTACTCTTGAATATTGAGCATGTAACCGCCGAGTCGTTTAACGTAACTGTACAGAAACCAGAGTTTGCACTGAATCCCTGCCTGAGAATATGATTCCCGTCTGTTGCTTGGTAAACTGAAATGTTTTGTGCCGAAAGAGCGATCTGCTGCCTGAATATCAATGTAATATTTGTAGTATCTGAAGATACAGATGAGCCTGATGGCGGAATTGATGAATTAACAAGAAGATTCTTGAATCCAGCGTCTGGAAAGTAAAAAAAAAAAGCATTGAGATAAATGCAAATGATCAATAATCGTAAATGCACTCATTTGTCATGCTATGAATTGTAGATTGCTCACCTTCTTGCAATAGTTTAGGAAGGGGTATAAAAGCCAGAGATATGTTTGACGACCCTTGACTTCCTACCCATATAGTGTTATTCGGAAATACTGCAAAATCACCGACGCCACCGTCTGGCAACTTATAGGTCTGTAGAATTGCTCCATCTCCGTCCCTGACAGATACCTCATAAGGTGACCCGGTAAAAAAACCTGTGTTCACTTCGACCGTCAGAAATCCGCCATACGGCAGCTGCCGTATTCCAAATACTTCCTTCACAACAGATCCAGCGGCAGTACCATTCACAATCACATTGACATTAGTCACTGAACCACCAGATAGGAACGCCACTTTCACGTTATCATAACCATCCGTGGTAGGAATTTTTACAATGCAAAAGTATCCCGTTCCGTCAACAGCCACGCCGCACCCGTTTATCACTAGGCGATTGTCAAGGAGTGGGTTGGGGTTCTGCCAAACCAGACGGGGCATATCGAATTGTGGAGAACCGGGTTGCCAGAATGTGACATACAAAAACCATTGCGGAGAAGAGCTGAACACTTTAGAGACGAGTGGATCCGGAGTGAATGTTGGGATACGTTTTAAAATAGCTATCCCATAACCGCCTTCTGTCGTAGGAATGATTTCGTGATCGACCAGATGGTTGTCATCATTTCCCGTGATACTGCCTCCATACAATTGGGTTATTTGACCCGTGTTATTGCTAATTTTTTGAAAAAGGAAATTTTAAATCAAATTGTTCTCATTCGGCAAGTTGCTAATGTTTATACTCACGGGGCGCTAAAAATTTTCCATAAAACCGTATTACCATCTCTAGTTGCCACAAGAAAATTCTCATTCACGTTGGCATTCGTTTTTGCAAGTGGTGGTGATTTACCGTCGACAGGAACATCGGTAAGTAGCACGTCACTATCCGCGAATACCAAAAATGCGTTTAGTTAGATACATTTTTTTAATAAAATGATTTATCCACTTTTTATTCATTCACTCTTTAGCTTGTATTCCTCAACCTTACCTTTGTAATGCCCGCCCACTCCAATCGACCAATGTTCCATTCACAGTTTTGTTAGCGCTCGTCAGCGTTACGAACACATACCCATCATTAAGCGGGTAAGCGCGCTGTATGCAAAAGGTATCGCAGACCAATGGTACAGTAAATTTCGTCAACGTGCCGTCTAGGTGTAACAGACGTATATACAAATTATTGTCGGTATTGTTTCCATTATTCGGATTGAGGAGTTGCATCAATCCTGTGCCGTTTGGGTACGTAAAGCCATACTTTACGTCAGAGCTGGACGATATGAAATAAAGATTGTCAGGGTTATCATACACTTGCACTATATAAGCCCGAACCGCCGTTAAGGAACAGAAAATAAGAACAAATAACAAAAGATAGCGAAAGCTGTCGATCATAATAATTGCAAGAACGGGATGGAACTGACAATCAACAACAGGATTAAATTCCTTTATATTTATTGTCTCTGTGTATTACTCCTTGGTTTTAGAGTACACGTTTGATTAAGGGTCAAAACTGACATTAAACAATTCTGTAATAGCAACAAGCTCTAAACCGAAAAAGGTCTATTTGTGCACTACTTTTGTCGTAGGTCTGGATAAGCCAACACATGAAGCGAAACAATAAAAACCCTCTATCCATTTACTGACATCTTCTTTCTCTCAACAAAATTGCAACTAGCAAACAAGTTATGTCAATTACGGCCGACTGTTGGAGGATTGCGTTCCTTTATTAGTAGTTGGAATTGGTTAACTAGTAACGAAAATCTCGGCACGAAATCGTAACAATCTATTACTATATTACTATGGCTACATAAAATATTAAATATTGGGCAAATCACATCCGAGGTTATAAATAGGAAATGGGAAACTTTCATTAGTAATAATGAAGCTAGGCCACTCAGAAAACTAACTTGTACCTTACATACCAATCTTTGCTCCGTGTTTCATCCATCTCATTGATCTACAAGATGCTCTGCTCTTTGAACAAGATTCAGATAGACATACCACATAATGAGGAGGCGTAAGATTTGTGATTCGCAGCTACTGCGCACTATAAAACCCTAACTGTCCAATCGCATTTATCCGATCATATTACTGTATTCCGGAAATGGAAAAGGTTACAAAGCTGATTTGAAAAAACGTTAAAGTATATACATGACTACCGATAATTCGACTCCCTATAATTCAACTTTCCCTATAATTCGATCGCCTTGAGCAAGACCCGATTGTTTAATATGATTGTTCTTCTTTAAGTATGTTAATTCGGCCGATGACTCCGGAACGAATTAAAGGCAGTTGGCTGTATTACCCGCTGGTTAATCAATATTAATTAATATATATAATTGCGTATTACATATAATCTCTGTTAAAAAGAGCAAATATTATAAACCAAACAATTAGCATATTTTTTGGGGTAAGCAATTTTAATGATTTTGTATTACATACTAATACTAGCTAGTCTTATCAGTACCCATCAATTAGTGCCACAAGCTTCGCAGGTCATAGAAACACACATACTTACTCAGTTATACAAAATAGTATAATTTACTTACATACGCATTTCCTTTTCTTCACCGGTTAGTAATCAACAAATATTTCACTTGAATAAAATTTATTCGATCTATTGCATGACAATTCTATACATCACATCACAATATATCAAAGGATACTATTACTCAAATACGTGATATGCGCCGAACCCTCTCTAATATCAACCCCGTTAAAATCAACCCCTCTCTATTAGCAACAGTGGTTACAGAACGTATTTTCCCATAAATAAATCCCCACCCGCATATATCAAATTTGATGTCATACCCCGTTGATATCCCTATCAACATATATTCAGATTGTACCTCACTGATATCAAATTAAATTTATACTAATACTCTACAATATTGCAAAGTCTGTTATGACAGATTTTTTTCTCATAGTCTATCTTGGCAAAATGTAATTCTGACTATTATTAATTGCCCGAATATCTTATTCTTTAATTCAAATAATATCATTACGGATGATGCCATTTATTCAAAACCTAACCCTAACACCCCATGCTATGCATTACAGTGAGTTGTATTAGTCACATGAGATAGAACTCGATGTACCGCCCCGTATACACAATAATCGTAGCCTGATGTCGATAAAGTCACATAACAAAAGCTATGTACATTATGTTATTGGTTAAACGTCGCATGTGTGCAATCGATGAATATTTTCCAATTGGAATACAGGTTATTAAATAAACGGGTGTGACTTTTTGTTATGGATAAACTTTCGATTCTTGAAATTACACGTATTAAAATCCTTTGGTATTGCAGAAATACTTCTTATACGTTAATTTGGATAACATCTGGTTCATAAGGACCGCCAAATGGACGGAATTAGCAATAACGAGCCTACTTGTGATTAAATGGAATACTGTACATACTTGTGAATGTGCCGTAATATCATAAGTTGAATAACTGTCGTACGCGCGTTTAAGAATTGACTTATTTCTTATTAACTATGCACCCATTACCCAGATCAAGTATTTGGATTATTGTTGATTTACGCATCGTCAGCATTCCGACAGACCTATTTTCTGATTAAAACAAAGTATAAAGATGGCTTATGTCTGCTTCGTGCTGAGGATTTATCTTCTGATACAAGTCGTCAAGTATAAAGCTCCAAGACCCTTATTAGACTAAGGCAACACATGCTGAGACTCTTTCATAATGAATCATGGTGCATCGTGAACTGATAGCTACTGTATATACAACGGACAGATTATTAAGCATCACTTTTATTAAGACACAAAGCACTTTGAGAGAATGTTCATAAAGAAAATCGTTGATGGATAGGATACTCATTATTTGATAACTATTTTCTACTCGTATATAGTTCTGGTCTATCTCATTCAGCCTCCTGTAAATCATCAGTATCAGTGATGTGTTTTTCATCTTCTGGTATACTGTGGCCTTGTCTTTTTTCTTTCAATTTTATATATCCATCATAAATATGTCCAACAATACTAGAAGTCAAGGCAGCAGAACTCATTACAAATGACAAGAATGGAATAATATCATGTGAGACTGTTAAACGCCTATACAAAATCTATGAATGGCAATAATTCAATAGTTAGAACTTGCATTATTCCAGTTCAACAACATCATCTTTACATACCAGGATGATCAACTGAGGAATATCTTCAATAAACAAATTCAATATGCTACCCCAGAAAACCTGATTCAATGCAGTCTTTGACAATGGTGCAGAAAACATCTTCAAGCCAGCAAATTTGGATCCGAGCAAAGCAACAATCTCAACATCAGCAGCTGCTAGCAAAGTGAACAATGAAGCTGCTTTTATATTCTGCTTAAACCACCCTCGAAATTTAGCATTTTTACGTATCTCCTTCATTACTATTAAGAATGCCAGGCCAGAATTGAAAATAATAGGAGCTATTAAAAAGATTATACTGAAAACAGAATAAATATATTACATAATTAACAAATTTAATTTGGTAGAGATGTATCATGTTTGCAATAATCATAAACCAAATGAGTAATACCTTGGTGTATGTGTCTGTGAAACCTTCTTTGCACTTGACAGTACGAATGCTAAATAAAGACTCAAGTCTGCGATTATTAGCGCAAGTTTTACGATAAAAAAGCTTTGACCCTAGTGAAATAGTTTCAGGTATTAGAAATCGTAACATTTTGTATAAGCAACAGTATCAATATTAATTATACAGGACAACTCACCTCTGGATACTTCTGTCTCACGCAAAAATATAATATTGCTAATATTAAGAGACCGATGAGCACTCCAATGAATTTAAATTTGCAAGCGTCCCACAAATTGGCTAGGAAAGTTTCATTGGTAGTGTATTAGTTTCATTTACGATAACAATAAAAAGCAACTTTAACCTCGTAATTTACATACCAACAGGTAAAAACCCAAACGTTTCATCTAGGTAGCTAGTAGGATACTCTTGCGAAAACGAAGTATAACCTTTATTCTTAATTAGCTCGTCGAGATCATCAATAATCTGATGCACTGTTCTCTGTGACATATCGTCAGACGACTTGAGAGTGACTGAAAACAATATCTGACGAGCTGGTGCATTGGGATCAGGTTGGCTGCGTTTGTTGGTGGTTATACGTGACGGATCGATGGGGATGAGCTCGGCAAGCTTTGCAACCATAGAGTCAAGGAAAGCTTTCTTATCGCCAGTAGATAATTGTTCAAATAACGTCGTTCCTTCAGGTGTCAACCTCAGAAGACCTGTCGTGGTAGCTGTTAGAGGGAATAAACTGTTAGTCATACCATATGACACATTATACGGCAATCACTGTGATGCTTTACCTGCATGTTTTCCTTCCGTTGAAGCTAATAAATTCAAAACATTTCCGATAAGCAAACGAATATTCAACAATTAAGAAATATTTTAATAGTCAATCATATACCTCCATACCTCCATAATACACCCAATTTCCTTCTGTCACTCCGGTCAGTGGCTGGTTCAAACTCTTACTCATTACAAAATTGTTATCCACGACGATATCATATGTAGCACCAGGTTCGTTGAAAGTACTCTTGAATATTGAGCATGTAACCGCCGAGTCGTTTAACGTAACTGTACAGAAACCAGATTTTGCACTAAATCCCTGTCTGAGGATATGATTGCCGTCTGTTGCTTGGTAAACTGAAATGTTTTGTGCCGAAAGAGCGATCTGCTGCCTGAATATCAATGTAATATTTGTAGTGTCTGAAGAGACAGATGAGCCTGATGGCGGAATTGATGAATTAACAAGAAGATTCTTGAATCCAGCGTCTGGAAAGTAGAAAGAAAAGCATTGAGATAATGCAAATGATCAATAATCTTAAATGCACTCATTTGTCATGCTATGAATTGTAAATTGCTCACCTTGCAATAGTTTAGGAAGGGGTATAAAAGCCACCGATATGTTCGACGACCCCCGACTTCCTGCCCATACAGTATTATTCGGAAATACAGCAAAATCACCGGTGCCACCGTCTCCTGGCAACTTATAGGTTTGCAGAATTGCTCCATCTCCGTCCCTGACAGATGCCTCATAAGGTGACCCGGTGTTCACTTCGACCGTCATAAATCCGCCATACGGCAGCTGCCGTATTCCAATTACTTCCTTCACAACAGATCCAGCGGCCGTACTATTCACAATCACATTGACATTAGTTACCAAACCACCAGATAGGAATGCCACTTTCACGTAATCATAACCATCCGTGGTAGAAATTTTTACAATACAAAAGTATCCCGTTCCGTCAACAGCCACACTGCACCCGTTTATCACTAGGCGATTGTCAAGGAGTGGGTTGGGGTTCTGCCAGACCAGACGGGGTATGTCAAATTGTGGAGAACCGGGTTGCCAGAATGCGACATACAAAAACCATTGCGGAGGAGAGCTGAGTGGATCCTGAGTGGATGTTGGGATACGTTTTAAAATGGCTATCCCATAACCGCCTTCTGTCGTAGGAACGATTTCGTGATCGACCAGAAGGTTGTCATCATTTCCCGTGATACTGCCTCCATACAATTGGGTTATTTGACCCGTGTTATTGCTAATTTTTGAAAAGGAAATTTTAAAAGAAATTTTAAATCAAATTGTTCACATTCTGCAAGTTGCTAATGTTTATACTCACGGGGCGCTAAAAATTTTCCATAAAACCGTATTACCATCTCTAGTTGCCACAAGAAAATTCTCATTCACGTTGGCATTCGTTTTTGCAAGTGGTGGTGATTTACCGTCGACAGGAACATCGGTAAGTAGCATGTCACTATCCACGAATACCAAAAATGCGTTTAGTTAGATACATTTTTTTAATTAATAACATGATTTATCCACTTTTTATTCATTCACTCTTTAGCTTGTATTCCTCAATCTTACCTTTGTAATATCCGCCCACTCCAATCGACCAATGTTCCATTCGCAGTTTTGTTAGCGCTCGTCAGCGTTACGAACACATACCCGTCATTAAGCGGGTAAGCGCGCTGTATGCAATAGGTATCGCAGACCAATGGTACAGTAAATTTCGTCATCGTGCCGTTTAGGTGTAACAGACGTATATACAAATTATTGGTTTCATTATTCGAATTGAGGAGTTGCATCAATCCTGTGCCGTTTGGGTACGTAAAGCCATACTTTACGTCAGAGCTAGATGATATGAAATAAACATTGTCAGGGTCATCATACACTTGCACTGTATAAGCCCGAACCGCCGCTATGGAACAGAAAATAAGAACAAATAACAAAAGATAGCGAAAGTTGTCGATCATAATAATTGCAGAACTGACAATCAATAACAGGATTAAATTCCTTTATATTTATGGTCACTGCTGTGTGTTACTCCTTGGTTTTAGAGTACACGTTTGGTTAAGTGTTAAAACTGACATTAAACAATTTTGTAATAGCAACAAGTTCTAAACCGAAAAAGATCTATTTGTGCACTACTTTTATCGTTAGTCTGGATGCACATGAAGCGAATCAATAAAGACCCTCCATCCATTTACTGACATCATCTTTGTCTCAACGAAATTGCAACTAGCAAACAAATTATGTCAATTACGGCCGACTGTTGGAGGTTTGCGTTCCTTTATTAGTAGTTGGAATTGGTTAACTAATAACGAAAATCTCTGTGCGAAAACCGTAATCGTAATAATTATAAAGCATCTATTACTATGACTACATAAAATATTAAATACAGTTCACCCTTCATATATGCACGCCGCGTGCATATATGAAGGGGCATTTTATTGGTTGCACGTGTTATATATTTTATTCAGATAATGAAATACAACATTAAAATACCTGTTTACTATTTTTGACTAAAAAATTGTCTATGGTTGTTTGCATTTGTCAAATGTAGTAATCAAGAGCATAACATATTTAAGTAACTCCTTAGAATCTTGCTGTTGCAAAAGGAACGAACTAATATTAAACGAAGGAATGATAAAGACTGTATCAACGATTCACAAATTTCTTTCAAATAGAAACAAAGTGTAACCAATAAGACAAAGTATTACAAGTCACACTCTTTGTACAAAATCACATGAAAATCACGGGCGTGCATAAAGAGAGGGTGGATTTCATATAACGGCATATATTTACTAATTCCCGAGCTTGGGAATAAGACTTGGCATAGAGAGTGGACTGTATTGGGCAGATCATATCTGAGGTTATAAATAGGAAAAGGGGAAACTTTTCATTAGTAATAATGAAGCTCCTTGTTTCATTGATCTACAATTTGAACAATCACACATAACGAGGCGGCGTAAGATTTGTGATCCGTAGCTACTGCGTACTATCCCTTAAACCGTCTAGCGGGCAAGCTTAAATTAATTTTGACCAATCAATCTCCCCCTTTTCTAAGCCAAAATGAAAGTGTAGGCACTATCGTTCTTCGGATTAGCGGGTTCTATAAACCGAAGTGTATATTCAGGGAAACATACGTTTGGATAAACGGGGTAAGTGCTCAAGCTGCCAGATAATATATATCGTAAACACTACTCTTTATTCGTTTATAACATAAGCTTACTACACTAGCAGCTTGTGAAATAACTGCTTATTTGAGATTAAACCTTAAAGTCAGAGATTGATTGACGTATTTTTTTTTTTACATTAATTTAACTCATTGTTCTAGGAAAGTTATTAACAGTTTTTTATAGACAAATATAATTGGTCGAAATATGCTCAACATTCAGTTTACAAAGGTGGATGATATTATTGGCTTAAATAAATTGTTACTCATTTTATTCGGGGTAAATTTTGATATAGAAATCTTCGGTTTACGATTTATGGAGGTTTAATAGTAACTTCGGTTTGTCGGACATGCTAAAGTGCGGATTTCAAAAAAAGGTTCGGTCTAACGGGGTTTTCAGCTTATCGGGTTTGGGTTTGACCTTGTACCACAAAAAAGAAATACTGTTGGCACATTCTCTATGTCCCCTATATAATAGTAACCTAATATACCATGGAAGGTATGTCAGACAAAATACATTACTTTCAAGTTCAACTTTTCTCTTACTCTTGAAACTACAGAACAATATACTGATAAGGATGAAGAATATGTACCATCTCGTCATCTCATAGACGATCTAGAATCAGACATTGCAGAGGATGGAGAAGAGGACACCTAAAATTAATCTTCGTAAATTATTCAGCGGACTAACCTTAATAACGGAAAAATCTTTTATGAACATGTATCCATGTTATATAGTACATTTCTTTGTCCAGATGTGTAGTAGTTGAAATGAATTGCTTGAGCAGTCATTCAGAATAACCCGTGGCTGGAGCTGCCAAATTTCACCTAACTTGAAATTAAGCCATTTGTTTGGGACGTATGACATACGCCAGTGTGTGGCTTTATTATTATCATGTAGCCTGACTTTTCAGGAGTTGTTCCAGTTAATTTAAACTAAGCTTTAGTATAAAAAATTTGTCCCGTGCTCTATTTTTTAGCGGGTAAATTTTCCCGCTAAAACGGACGGTTTAAGGGATACGACCATAACTGTCCAGTCGTATTTATCCGGTCATATTACTGTATTCCGGAAATGGAAAAGGTTACAAAGCTGATTTGAAAAAACGTTGAAGTTGACTGCCGATAATTTGTCTCCCTATAATTCGATTTCCCTATAATTTGATTGTTCTTCCTTAAGTACGTTTGTCGTTAATTCGACCTGTACGTTAATTCGCCCGATGATTCTGGCACGAATTAATATTAAAGGCAGTTGCCACGTTAATTAATATATAATTGCGTATTACATGTAATCTCTGTTGTAAAACCAAATACTATAAAACAAATAATTAGCTTACTTTTTTGGGTAAGTAACGTTTAATGATGTTGTATTACATACTAGCCATAGTCTTATGTAATCTGAATCAGTACCTATTAATTAGTGCCACAAGTTTCGCAGGTTATAGAAACTAGAAACACGCATACTTACTCAGTTATTACATACGCATTTCCTTCTCTTCGCCGGTAAGTAATCAACAAATATTTTACTTGAATAAAATTTATTCGATTTATTGCATGACAATTCTATACATCACAATATCAAAAGATACTATTACTCAAATACAGTACATGATACGCGCCGAACCCTCTTTAATATCCTCTCTATTGGCAACAGTGGTGACAGAACATTTTTTTGTTTCCGCCCACCACCAAGACAACATTAACATTGTGAGACATGGTTTTATCAAGTGCTTGAAGAATAAGACTTGGCAATATTTCTAATCATTGTGGAATGAAAGCATGTAAGGCAACTCCTTATATTGCACATTTTAGTCCCCTGATTTCTGCTTACATTGTCATACTGATCAAATCAACTGGTTAACAGCACAACAACAAATGGCTAATTGCTAAATAAAGCAATAAATTTGCAAGAGAATTTGCATACAGGTTTTTATGACAAGTAGAGCTATTGCAACAATGTAACTTCAGCTTAGTGGAGATCAAGCCAATAACAATTATGCAAATTTATTTCCTCATACTTATACTGTGATTCTAATACAATGATTATACAGCATTTATTGATACCAATTCCAATCACCAAGCTTTGCAATAATGATGTAAACAAAACTTAAATCAAACTTTTGAAACTAGAAACACCTCCCAATCAACCCATTCAAATCTGTCTGATGAGTTTCTTATTGGAACTTCATATGTATTTTTGTTAGCATAAGGTTTGTCATCTGCTGTGCCATTACCAAAAAACAAATCATAGCCTAGTCCAAAGCAAGGAAAATAATCACTATGATCAAGAATGGTATCACTACCTGACTGATTACCAAAACTTACTATACTTTTATCTAAGTCTTTATCTAATGCAAATATAAAACTTTCTTTAGTGTCAACCCACACGTTTTTGAAGCTCCATGCAATTGGGTTATATCCACCAAGTATTTCTTCAGTACCCAACACTTTCCCAACAGCAATTGTGGGCCCTTTATTATTACACAATTCTCTAAAATTTGCAACTGTGTTACCATTTCTACTTTGTCTATAAAGTAGAGTAAATTTATGACCACCTTGCACCATAGCTGTCCTTTGATTCTCTTGAAGTCGCCTTGTTGATTCAACAATTTTTGATGAGATCCATACTGCTTGCTTTTTGTTAACGATAAGTGAATCAATATCAGGTTTTTGTCCTATTCTTGGTGGCAACATTGGGATTTTTGATTGATAATCTTTTTCACGTGACAATTCAGTATATCATGACGTAACTTCTTTGGTAACAAATCATCATACAGAACAACCTTGTCAGGAGAGATACTGACAAATCTTATATGAGGTATAAAATCTGCTATAATATCTTTGACTGTGTTACTGTCACTAGATGACCATTCATCTGGATCAGTTCCAAGTTCTAGTTCAGACACTTGTTTGGTAGCCCATTGAATGACTGACATCCAAATATCATCTTCATCCATGCTAAGCTCATCATTTTTGAGGAGAGTGATCAAAGTCTCCTTTGGTAGGGTTGCAAGATTATTTGATTTAAAGACAATATCTGGGTGTGAAACGAGAATTCGATTGCAATATCCCAGGAGCCTGCTCAAAGGGGCAGAGGAGAGAGCATACTTGTGAACTGTGATAATATTCTCTTGAATCCATTCCTTTTGTTTATCAATCAAATAAACTTCAATTGCAGTGAGGAGGTCAAGTAGTTCAAACTTTTTAGCTCCATCCAGAAGACTAAACCAACTCAGATTCTCACATAAATCATAGGGCACTTGCCCAGTGTAAATAAACCTATGAATTAACAGTGATAGTGAGTATGAGTATGAATGTCAACAGTGAAGCTTACAGTATATACACTGTTCTAATGTTCTAAATTATGAAGTTTACCTAAGCAAGATTTCGAAAACATCAGGTGACACATCTTCAAACGTAATTACATCCTTTTGAATCTCTGTATTTTCCGCAAGGTTATTCTCAAGAAAGGTACTTCTAGTGCATAATACCAAAGTATGTGCATGAAATATTTTGTCATTCGGCGCCTTTCCAACATAAATTGAAGCATCTGTATATTTGCCGCTTTTGTAAAGCTTTTCATAGTCTGATGAAAGGCCTGATGACAAATCAACTATATTATTCATTTTGTACAGTGTCTAAAAAAGATGTTTATCGATTATATCTTTAAACGATCTCAAACAGAGCTTAGTTCTCAAACAGCTTTTGTCGATCACATGTGTAACGTAGATACTCGATAAAGTATGACTGTTTCTGCTTAGAGCATTTATTAATCATTATTACTAGAGTAACCGAGAAAGATATAGAATTGCTAAACATCTTCGCAGCTTCAGATCAATACTAGAGTAGTCATTTAATAAGACAGCAGCCGATAAATTAGGTGGTGGGAATGGATCGTATACTGCAATTGTGTTATCCAACTATTCAAATACATCCGGGATGATAGGTTTCAGTATAGGTATCTTCTTGCCACGCGCCTCTTTGATTGAAAAAATGTGTTCCGTATATCATAGACATGTCCAACCGTCGAAAACATTATGTCCATTGGCTCTGGGCCTAACGAATAACATAATAACAGTAAACTGAATCAAGCATCTACAACATTTTACGCTACTTTCTAGTACATCAATTATCACTCCCGCTGGTTTTGTATCAGCCTTCCCGTGAATGTCTCTTCCTATAATCCCTCTTCTCCTTCTGCCCTTTCATTATCGTTGTCTCCCTCTCTCTGACCGATCTACTAATAATGGTTGCGTTTTGGCCGTCCTCTTTCACAACAGCCTTGTATTGGCGATAGAATTTGTTGTGCTCAAATTGATGGTGGCTCTGCCCTTTTTGATTATGTAGCATGTTAATTATAATGTTCATCCAGTAAAATCAAACTCCAATTTAAACGGATGTCGTAATTACGTCGGTTTGGTTTTGACGTAAATTAATTCCTGCCGTCTTTGACAGTTTTTGTGAGGTAGTACTTTGGAGATCAACGAGTCTATCCGATTAATATGAAGGTATTTTATTCATTGCCAGAAGGAAGTTCTCATGTATGTAAAATTAACAAGCACCTGCTTCAGTAATAACTGTGCAGATATAGTCCCTTATGCCTTTGACATTGGTATCAACTCAAGTCGTAATGGAATATGTATGCTTTTCAAAATTGACTTCTGATATTGGACATTAAGAAAAATCGGAATATTATCATTATCTTATCATGTTATCTACTGGTTTACATCTCTCGCATCAAAGAACTTACCACATCCGATATCATTCCTACAGTCTCAGTTTGCACCCTGTTAACAGCAGTGACATACTTGGATTATTCGCGAGAGAATCTGATTGATACGCAAGGCATGATTCGCTAGTCGGGTTACTTCAAAATTACGTGAGACCGAGTACACGGCAAGTCCACTGAATTAACAAAACTTTCTTCTGAGATTGTTTGTTTAAATCATGTCATGTATAATTGTCATTAAGGAAGTTCTGTAAGTATCAATGCTTAGTCTAGGTCATTAAAAAAACATAAATAAGTAACATATAAAGGTGAAAGCTACCCAAGAATGTTCTTTACTTTAACTCTGGGCTATTGTTTAAAATAGGGTGGAAAGTGTATGATTAAATGATGGAATGCTATTCCTACTATATCCAAAGATGTTTAGTTATTAGTAAGAGAGATGGAAGCAATCATTGAAAAAATGGTAAATGGTATTTTATTTAATAAAGACTACAATTTTTAGCTTCAACTAAATACATTACATATTGCTCAGAGCAATCAATGGTCATGATAAATATCAAACTTTGCAATAAAATTGTAATATGATAATGAATATGATATATGATACAATGATACCCCCTTCCCGTGAATTGACTTATTTCTATGTGTTCTCACCAGCTATCGAGCAATCCGTTGTGGAATTGAGCTGGCATATGTGTGCCAATCGGCCTTCTTTGTATTTACAGTATTAGGTATAAAGAATTGTGCAATCAGATAGTTCGCGCATGATATAACAATCGGTTGAATTGTCTGCTCTTGGTGACCGCCATGTTGATTGCTTTGTCCTAGTCTATCTCATTCACCCTCCTCCGATAGTACATCAGCAGTGACGAGCGTTTCATCTTTTGGTATGCTGCGTCTTTGTTTCTTTTCCCCCCATCTTATATATCCATCATAAACATGTCCGATAATATTAGACGTCAAGATGGTACTGCTCATTATCAATGACAAGAATGGAATAATATCATATGAGACTGTTAAACGTCTATACAATATCTACGAATGGCAACAAATTCGATAGTTAGCATATAAAATTCGTATCATTGTGATTATACAATGTTATCTTTACATACCTGAACGATCAACTGAGGAATATCTTCAATAAACAAATTCAATGTGCTACCCCAGAAAACCTGATTCAGTGCAACCTTTGACAATGGTGCCGAAAACATCTGCAAGCCAGCAAATTTGGATCCGAGTAGAGTGATAGCCTCAACGTCAGAACCTGCTAACAGAGTAAGCATTGAAGCTACTTTTACATTCCGACTAAACCACTTTTGAAAATCGGCGTTTTTGCTTATTTCCCTCAATAAGATTGAGAATGCCAGGCCAGAATTGAAGATGATAGGGACTATTAAAAAGATTATACTGGAATTGAACAAAATAAACAAGTTTAAATTTGATGACTATATATCATATTCGCAAATAATCGTGAGCTAAAAATGGGTAATACCTTGGTGTACGTAATTCCGGAACGTTTTTCGTGCTTGAAAGTACAAATGCTATGTCGAGACTCAAATCTACCAGTATTAGCGCAAGCTTTACGACAATAAAACTTTGACCCTGGTGAAGATGATTTCGGTGTTAAAAATCGTGTCGTTTATACAAAAGACAGTATATGTAGGACAGCTCACCTCTGGATATTTCCTTCTCGCGAAAAAATATATTATTAACAACACCAAGAGACCAACCAACACTCCAATTAGTTTAAATTTATAAGCATCCCACAGATTGGCTAGAAAAGTTCCATCGATAGCGTATTAGTTATAGCATTCAAAATAATAAAAAGAAGCTTAAAACTTTGCAATTTGCATACCAGCAGGTGAAAACCCGTATGTTTCATCTAGGTAACTAGTAGGGTACTCTTGTGAAAACGCGTTATAGTCCTTGTTTTTAATTAAATCATCAAGATCATCAATAATCTGCTGTACTGTTCTCTGTGATTGATCACTAGTTGACTTGAGGGTGACGGGAAATAATATCTGATAATCCGGTGCATTAGGATCAGGTTGATTGCGTCTGTTGGTGGTTATACGTGATGGATCAACAGGGACGAGCTCAGCAATCTTGGCAACCAAAGAATCTAAGAAAGAGTTCTTCTCATCAGTAGATAATTGTTCAAATAAACTCGTTCCTTCAGCCGTCAACCTTAAAAGACCTGCCGTGGTATCTAATTACGTATAGAAGGAATAAAACTATCAGTCTGTTGTACTTGCACACTTTTTATAAATCGTGGGCAGTGATGCTTTACCTGTATATTTTCCTTCAGTATCAGTCGAGGCTAATAAATATAAGATTACCGTAAGCAAACAATATTCAACAAGTAAGAGAACATTACTGTTTGTAAAGTGCATACCTCCATAATACACCCAATTCCCCTTTGTCACTCCGGTAAGTGGCTGGTTTAAACTCTTACTCATTAAGAAATCATTATCCACAACGACATCATACGTAGCACCAGGCTGATTGAAAGTGCTCTTGAATATTTGACATGTAACCGCCGAGTCATTCGACGACACAATCGTACAAAAACCAGATTTTGCGCTGAATCCCTGTCTGAGAATAGAATTTCCATCATCTTTTGCTTGGTAAATTGAAATGTTTTGCACCGAAAGAGCAATCTGATCCCTGAATGTCAATGTAATGTTTGGAGTATCAGAAGATACAGAGGAGCCTGATGGCGGAATTGACGAATTCACGAGAAGGTTCTTGAATCCAGCGTCTGAAGGGCATAAGAGTGTGACAATTATTAAAGTGTAAAAAGACATTGATGTAATACACGTGGTCAATAACTCTAAACAGACTCTGAGATTATAAGAAGTACTCACCTTCCTGCAATAACTTGTTAAGGGGTATTAAAATTGCGGATAAGTTTCCGTCCTGAACTTGTCCTATCCACACAGTGTTATTCGGAAATACTGCAAAATCACCAAGATAAGGGTCTGGCAACCCAAAGGTCTGGATATTTACTCCATCTTTATCCCTGACAGATACTTCAGGAACAGGCGTGGGAATATCGTTACGATTCACAATAATTTCTAGAAACAGAAATCCGCCATACGGCAGTTGCCGTATTCCATATACTTCTTTTCGATTGTCAGTGTTTGCACTAGCTGCTATCACGTTGATTTCGGTTACAGAACCGCTAGATAGGAATGCTACTCTCACATAATCCCAAGCAATATAATCATTCGCAAATTGATGAACACCATCCTCGGAAGGAATCTGTATAATACAAAAGTATCCTGATCCGTCGACAGCCACTTCGCACCCCTTTAGCGAAAAGTATGTGTCAACAAGTGGGTTGGGGTTCTGCCAAACTAGACGGGGCGTGTCGAATTGTGAAGAACCAGGTTGCAAGAATGTAACATACAAGAGCCATTGTGGAAAAGAGCAGAATACTTTCGTGTTGCGTGGATCCTGAGTGAATGTTGGTATACGTTTTAAAAGAGCTACACCATAACCGCCTTCTGTGGTAGGAAAGATTTCGTGATCGACCAGAATGTAGTTATTAGTTCCCATGATGCTGCCTCCGTACAATTGGGTTATTTGACCCGTGTTATTGCTATTTAAAAGTAAATAAGGTTTAATCAAATGCCTTATCGAGTGGTTGCAATCGCGTTTACTTACGGCGCATTGAAAATTTTCCATAAAACGGTATTTCCGTTTCTAGTTGCTACAAGAAAATCCCTATCCGGGTTGACGTTAACTTTTACTAGTGGCAACGATTGACCGTCGACGGGAACATCAGTAAGGGTCACATTACTATCCACGAATATCGAAATAACATTAGTTTCGATACATCTTACTATAAATTCATCTATCAGCCACACCCCTTACCGTTGCAACACCTGCCCACTCCAATCAATCAACGTCCCGTATGCGCTTTTGTTGGCACTTTTCTGAATTGCGAACGTATACCCGTCGTTAAGCGGATAAGCATGCCTTAAGCAATCGGTATCAGTATCACAAACTAACGATACTGAAAATTTTGTAACCGTGTCGTTTGGATGTAGCAGACGTATAAACAAGTTGTCGTCAGACTGATTGCGCAATACCAATTGCATCATCCCCGTGCCGTTTGGGTACGTATAGCCATACTTAGTAGGGTTTGAGGTTGCAATGAAATAAAGATTCTCAGCAGTCGTTTCGTACAATTGTACTGTATAAGTCCAAATTCCTGTAAATGAACAAAAAATAAGAACGAATAGCAAGAGATGGCGAAACCGGTTGATCATAATATGTGTGTGCGTGGGATGGGATGGGATGGGAACTGATAATTAACAACTGAATTATGTTCGGGGTTGGTAGAATGAGATTCTCGGATGAGAAAATCCAACTTTATATTGTTATCCCTGTTGTGTAATACTCCTCGTTTTAGATTGCATGCATGTTTTTTGATTTTTCATTTGTCTTTCAAAAACGTGCATTGTACAATTCTGCAAAGTGCAACGGTTTCTAACCTGAAAAGGGAATGTTTTTGTCATCCGTACCATAAAAAACGCATAAAGCTGTCCCAAATATTCCAACTTGTGCACCATATTAATATAAAAAAGATATCGGATCTTTCACGGTGTGCAACACTGACTGCAACACTGACTGCGGACAATCGCTTAGCACTACTAGACACTTCTTCTCCGTGTTTCTTATTGATTAACAATGACAACAATAAATGATATAACAGATTGTCTAAAATGACGCTAACATGCTCATTCAGTTAGCTACCCAAAGACATATACCAATACGTACAGCACAGAAACAATGACTCGACAACTTCCATTTGTAATCCGCAGCTACTGCGCATTATCAGGGAATATTAAATAATGCTTTAGAAGTGATTCTTACGTATGAATCGTAGTTGATGATGTTCGGTATAGTTGTTGTATCGCATTGCAGTACACACATAATCACTTACATGTTAATATACCTTGGTTAAATATGTTAGGATGATTATTATGACTAATTTACGACACCAAATATGTGAGTCAAAAAAATATTGCGTCGGGACATATGTATCCAGAAAAATATACTTAGTCAACTATTTTACCATGATAACAGCCTTGATCGCCAGTTTGTGTTGAGAATAATATTGCGTTAAAAAACTTTTATACACGCATATTCACAGTCAAGCAACTTTGCATAATATTGCGATTTACAATTCACATATCCCAACCAACCGACATACAGTACATCAAACAAGGACAGAATTAAAGCGCACAAGTATCTTATTGTCCAATGTCATGCTCGGCATACAATTTCTCGACATTTATTTCGCTTATTGACTCGGCATACGCACTCATATTGCAACTGCCTCGGTTAGTTAAATTTGACTGCCGCCGTGATAGTAAGAATTGATATTGAAGGCAAGCGTGTTTGAATTCTTACTTGGGTGCTTGCCATTATATTCTGAACAATAATAACGAAATAATGGAGTTAAAAGCTACAATATATTTTTTGCTTAGATGCTGGTACTTATTCTCCATCACCGATCCACTAATACGCGATAGTAATAGGATTGTTTAAAATGTTAATTTTTGATTGAAATGGCTTCTTACGGCCATGCCTGACAAGTAAATTCTATTAATACGCGCATGTTATTGAAGCGACTACCCCTCGATGTGTCAACAACATTACAGCAATATGGAAAGTTACCAGCTATTTGTTTGTCTTCGTTGAGAACCATACTATTTTTGCTATGCAAAACACGTTATTGAATTAAACTTTCTCTCCATTTGAAGAGGCTATATCCAGTAAATATTATCAATACGGAGCGAGTTTTCCCTAACGATAGAGTACGACATTACAGTTGATTATTGACAGCACAATAACAATTTTTATATAAATAGGAGTAAATTTTCGTTCTGTTCTAGGTGTTAGTGTTTCCATATTCCTGAAACAATTAATAAATAATGGCCTATCGATTGAACATAAGAATTAGCAAAGATAATACGACAGACGGAGATCTTAATATTACAACCAATAATCGATGATCCATTTGCCGCTTATTTACAGTAACTTGTATAAAAAAATTTTTGTATTGGCGTTAAAAGCAATATATTTTAAGTTTATTGTATGTCTGTATACAAAACTGACCTGTATCATTCAATGCAGAAAATCTCTTCGCCAACAAATTTTAATTTATATTATTTTCACATACGCGTGCGTGGTGAATATCACGATAAGGAAAATCAAATAGCGAGTTGTCATCAGATTTGAAATGTTCAAGCTATAATAAAAAACTCACTCTTCAAATTCTCTACAAACTTGTATTCATAAGCAGACCTTGAATATAGCGTTAAACGATGCTGAATCAGCTTCCAAAGGCTTTCGCATTAAAGACAAGTCAAAAAAGTCACGTACAACGAGGCAGGTAACTGATAGTTGAGAACGCTTGCCTCAGAAGTAAAATTATTTCCCTCAAGTTGTTTTATGGACGAAAATGGTATTTTGTAAAAAACTAGCCAAGTTAACACTAATAACAGATCACAATGCATATGATGTAACCATCAGCTGACTGGCACTATCATATTGTCGACTTTTATGATTGGTAATTATATACCTGACAACAAATACAAATATGGTGCGAAGAGGGCATTAATTTGGTTAGCGTCATGCAGCAAAAGACGGACTGTTTTTAATTTAAAAAATAATCGATTTCAATTTCAATTTCAATTCAATTAGGGAGGACAGGCGTTTATATATGTTTCAGATTCAACAAAAAATCGATAAATTTTAGTGAAACACTCCTGAAATAGGCATCACTTTATCAATGTACAACGTAATTCTCGGATGGATAACATGATCACCAGTTATCACGCCACTTGTATTATGTATTCTCATCGTAATGGAAAGGCACAATTCTTTTATTTTATTGGATGGATAAATAATCACACACATTATTTGTGTGGGAGTTAAACCGGCAACACAGCATCTGACCTTATAAAAATGTAACGTGATGTAAAGATTATGGATGAATCATGATCATCGTAATCACCTTATCAAAGCATATGATCTTTAAATAAATTGCTTAATGCTATTGGGGTAAATAAAATAGTCATCTAATAATGCTTGCTACATTTGTATTATGTGTTCAATTTTGCTCCTATTACTATGGAGAACATAAACATACGTTACACTCGAATGATCACCGATGATTCTCGATGTAACGTGACCCCTTTATCATCCCCTATCATCTCTTACATTTGTCCCAACTCTCCTCCTATTTCATCAAGTCTTATCATCCTCAGTTTCAACCTCCCTATTAACTCTCTAAACACTAACTCTCTTTGGTCCAATCTCCAGCATAAGCTTATCAATCACTCTAATCTGTTGTCCTCTCATAATTTACCTCTCAAAGGTAAAATCCTAATATCCAAATCCTTACTCTGGTACTACACTCCTATTTGCCCCCACTTCCAGACTTCAAAACATAATTAACAAATTTATTTGGGGCACTTCATATATATTTCCCATGGTGGCATTTCTTTTCCAAATTTCAAACTTGAATGCCAAATCTGCTCAGCTAAATTAATCTTCCCAAGCTTTTACTCCAAATCCACCATTCTGGACCAAATAACTCAACCATTTCACTACCGCTAAATTCTCACAGTCTCTTCCATCATGCATTCTTAATCACTGAGAAACTCACCTCAAAATAGATTCAATCCTTTGGTCAAAATTCCAACACGACAGAAACTTAGCAATAAAGTCCTCGTAGAGGTGCAGAAAAATTGGAGATTAGAATTACAAAAATCCAATGAACCTGTTACGTTAATGTTCGATGGGTGGAAAAACGTTTCGTTGCCAGGAAGTATTGGGTGCAGTTTTGTTATCTCCATCAAATCAAATATACATCTGGGGTGCCGAGGATATTAGTATGGAGAGTCAGAAAACACCGGATGTGATGCGAACGATGCGTGCGTTTTTGCAGGGGGCAGAGAATCAAAACACACGTATTGGAACAATTATTACAGATACAGCAAAGGATGCGATTGATGTAGTGGCATATTTTACCGACAAGCGTCACAGTAAAGTATCGGAAATTTGCGTGCTGAACAACAACGCATATACAATACAACTTACAGCTTTATTCGTCCAATAACAACACGGTGGATTTTGTTTTGCAAGTTTGTTGCGAAGCAGACGTGCTCTCTGGTCATATTCTATTATGCATCCTAATTCGAATACATTATCGGATAATGTACGCAGAGCGATTGATAACACCGTTTTCTGAAATCATCTTAAAAAATTGACAGATTATCTTCTACCCTTTGTGAGTATATTGGATCACTTACAACGAGACGCAGCAACATCTTTCGGATATAATTCCTTCAAACAATAACTTAAACTGATCACCAGTTTTTCGTCGATCATATTGCGCATCACCTCGCACGTTGGCGTAAATCACCCAAGCTGTTGAAACCAAATTTGGTCACTCCCTTACCTTAATCATTGTAATAGTTAAATTAACCGCCAACTGGCGTCTTCCAATAATCTCTATTATATTCAAATTATTACAATATAAACCTTTTGGTTGAGATGTCTATTAGGTGTACATTATTTATTTATTCCAATTTATTCAAAAAACCTATAAAGATCACCACTTTTCTCCCATTAAGAAAAAGAATCATCGCTTACATTATCATTCAAAAATCATAATTATATACCTTTCCATTCTTATATTGTTATTCAACCAATTATTCAACGGGAGGCGTTTACTTGCCCGACAGTCATTTGCCCGACAATCATTGGCCCAATTATGATAAGGCATTACAAACGTGATAATAAAACTGTCGGGCAAGTAACTGTCGGGCAAGTGACCCGGACCTTTATTCAACAATCACATATGCACATAATAATATACTTTTTCATCTTTTCATACAATTATTATTGCAAACATTACGGCTATTGTATAGTATCAGAAGAAAATCTTAATAATGTTGTCTTGCAAAAGGCACCGCAATTTCTCGTATCGATAGCGATGATGGATTCCAGATATATAAATACTTTAATTACGTACTAATACGAGACTTGTCTCACGATTCAGACGATATTTTTCCTGATGCGGATAATGAAATTGTACAACCTTTAAATGAAGAAGCAGTTTATTTGATATCCGGCAAATTTTCCCTTAATCAAGACAGTTCTTTAAATGTGGTGGTTACAACAAGTATATGTCTTCCAATCGATAAGGAAGACATACCAATCTGCCAACCTATCGTTCATCTGCTTGGCAAAATTTGAACAACGCAGAATTGTCGGAAATAGGTCACAATCTGAATTTACAAGCGAAACCGTACCTGTCAAAAGGCTATTTTAATCCTTTCATTATCGCTCTTACACATTTTTCCAATGGGCGATTTCACAATGCATTAACCAAAGCCAAAAAAAATTCGACCATTCATGCAACTGGGATACTTTTTTCCATTAAAAAATATTTTTTATTGTAAAATCATGGAATTTCGACAAAGCAGGAAGCAAATACTAATGTTGTCGTGCTTTGGAAGTTAGAGGACACAGAAAAATCTGCGTCACAACCTAAATCGACGTTAGAAAAAAGAATAGCTCTTATACAACAAAATCAGAGTACACAATCATTACCGACGAAAACTATGTCTTCCGCAAAAAGAAAAAATAACTCAATTAAAATAGCAGAGATTTCAAAATCCAATCTACTGACGATTTTTCAAACAATAACAGTTCAGTTACAAGTGAGCAAGGAAAGTTAACAACGAAGAAATCACAAAAAATACTAAAAAACGAATAAATAAATATAACACATGTATATTTTGTTTTAGTCTTATGCATAATTTTATTAATACCAATTATAATAAATACGTTCCCACAATTATTATACCCATCCTATTTAATATGGATTTAATTAAATATAAATATTAAATTTATCTGTTTTTTTTTTTTTCAAAGTAAAAGATCATCCTGTCGACGGTGATAAATATCTGTTAGCTGAAGCCATAGACTTCATGGAAGGGAAACGACTACAACCTGAAAATTCCCAGACAGAATTTAAATCAAAAACTAACATGTCGCCCGCTATCAGACTTCAACAAGCTGAACGCGTTATGTATTTAAACAACTCGCTTATTGAAGATGGAATATGTAATGGAACTGTAGGTGTAGTTACAGATCTCGACAAAAATATACCAAGTGTTCAAGTTGCTTTTTGTATCCAAGGCACTATAGTTCACAAATGGATTGCCAGAGAGACGTCCTATTCTATATAAACGGTCAACGGGCTTCACGAACGCAATTTCCATTGCAGAATGCATTTTCTTTGACTGTACATACGACTCAAAGTCTTACTTTGCTTACTATTTCTTTAAACCTTAGTCAGTTATTTTCACAGGTCAAGCTTACGTTGCCATTAGTAGATGTCCTAAATGGGAACATATTCGTATTATGAGTCTCAATAGAAACGCATTTGTGGTAGATTCAAGAATAGTTGACAAATATTGCTAATGCTTAATCATACGATTTCGATTTATAAGACTTTATTGCTTAACTATTAATCATACGATTTCTTTCAATCGTACAACACGTATTTTGGTTTTCGTGTGACTAATGCTTAATCGTAGCAATGGCATTTTACTCAAATGCGAATAGCTTTTCAAATTCTGAGTGATAATTACTAGTACTAATCATACGATTTTCTTCAACCGTATCAATCATATGATTTCATCGTTATGCAACACTTGCATATCTGATGCAATTTAATATGTCCTCATTTATCCGTAGATCTCACTATAAATTAAAATTTTGCATTGTCGATCTGTTTATTCAAGGGAGTCTGCATAGACAATGCGAGCAACCATATACCATTTGCGTTCCTACTATAAGATTTTATACGAGAGTTCAACAAACAGATTGAAAACCATGGTCTGTCTTAAGAAAAAAAAAATATGCTTTCGACATGATAAATAAATGTGAACCAATAACAGAACTGAGAACTTCTTTTAAGCCCATAGCACTATTGGCAAATGTTTAGCCCATTTACATTATAAATCACTTATTCACTATTACAGCCCGATCTATTTGACCCGCATAGACGTCGTTTAAAGCTTGCATTGATATGATATTGAACACATATACTGTACATCAATCAAACTGGTCGCTCTGTCATACAACTTGCTACTACAATTGGTAAAGACACAATTTATAAGACTGAAAATGAGTAGCCGTGGTCGGGAGTAGGCAACACACGTATATGATAGACTGTTAATGTTAATATCAGTAAAATATACTTATCACTGTAGCTTTGGAATGTTTGACACTAGCGTATAAGAAATAATTATAATAGCATGCAATATTTCACTGCCCATACCGTTAGTGTAATAAAAATACCTTATTATACCTTTGCAGCCACTTTAAACGTCAGAGTGACATAATCGTAGAAATTTCACACACCCAATGTTGTACTACACGTCGGATTGTACTGTGTAACACGTCGGATAAATCAGTACATTGAGCTACTGCATGCGAACTAGCATTCCGAAAGAAAAGACCTGAACCCTTTATCTTCTGTTTGGGATACGCCCTTGTATTAGAATAAGAGCACTTGTTCATCTATTATGTCGACGTATGATAATCTTTTCGGTTTAAGTATTACGGGAGTCACGAGAATGTCAATCGCTGTGACTTAGTTGATCACTCGCTAGCTAAGTTACGAAGAAGTTTGCCGAGTGTTATTATCTCTTACATCGACTATATATAAATATTGTGGCTAAAAATCAGCTGATAAATTCGTAACACTCTAATAACAGATTTTCGCATGATGCACAAATTTTATTATACCTCGCGCATTTCATTTCAGTTGCTGTTGTCATACTTGTTCGTAATAAAAGGAGCGCAAAATGGAGGACTTTCCTCACGCTCGTCGTATATAAAGGACAACGATTAAAGACATTAAACTTAATAAGTTTTCTATCACACAGTATGCAGCACTTACTAAAGAGTCTCTTGCTATTATTAGTTATGGTATGAATGGCCAAGTTCGATGAAAATACGATGCTTGGATTGGTTTCTAACGTTAATTGCATTTAGGCGAGTATAACGAGTGGTGCCATTCAAACAGACAGTATTTCATTGCCAGTAGGAAGCACATGGTAAGAAGAAATAGGAGTTGAAAGTATCAGTATCTAACCTTATCGATCGATCGATCGCATCCCAAAAAAGGTATATTTGCTCCGCTCAACCAACAACTATAATAAGTGAGTATCCTACCACGGTTTCATTCATCTTCAAGCTTCCAAATCACTTGCACTGATTTCTTCACTCACTCTTTCCAATCAGGCTATGTTACCACATACTCAAATGTTTCAGTCACTCCCACGGCGGGCTTTGGCAATGTTGCGCTATTCAGCAAACAAGTCCCATAATTACTGCAACTTCAGTAGGCCTTCTCAGTGCTGCCATGACTCAGACCGATCTTAACAAGTATTTGATAAACGACGTTAATTCGTACTTGCCTACCTATTCCTGGTTGGTAGGATAATTTTGGTTCGAATTGGGGGATAAAACGAGAAATACACTTTGCTTAACGTTCATGCTCTTTTTTTTTCCAAACGTGAAAAGCTTTGTCGATCGTGTACAAGTCTGTGCTAAAGGCGGCAATCTGGGTCCACTCTCTATAAGCGCTATCTATTGCGTTCTTGTGATAAACCCGAATTCGGTCACATCCTTCGCCAATGTTATTGTCTCGTTTGACAACCAACCTATTTCCAGTAGTACACCACCACCAGTAGCAAATTCGACGTCGGCCGCAGCGCAACCGACGGCCGGCACACCAACGAGCGGCACACCAACGACAACCAATGCTATTACCACCGTGATCACGGTTAATGGAGGCATGAAGGTTAAATGGGACTTTATGAGCATCTTTATCTTTGGGCTTAGTTCGATCATTTGGTATTTTGGGGGGCTATTTTAGACGTAATTTTGAATCAAGTAGAATTGTAATACTACCATTGGTTTGTATATTTTAATGATTGAGAACCGATTGCTCTCACGAGTTTTAAATTAATAAACAATAACAGCAGCGAAACACGTTAATTGTGTTTGGCGATGAGTTGGCCCAATAATATTATATATTGTTGTACCTCAGTGTCTGGACCGAGACGGTTTCCAGCTAAAATTTTTGGTCCCATCATCTCAGATTCTTGCACACCCAAATTTACTAACCGTACAAAATTACGCATAATACACGAATTTTAATGCCTTATTCAGTTATTGTTTTGGTTTTGAAAAAACACTTGACACACATAAAACATCAGACTATATGACTGCATTTTCAACCCCTTTGGTATTCTTGTGATGAACCCATTTGGATTTGGGGCATGCTGCAACAAAACCAGACTAAGTGAACATTCTGTTATGTGGCATGAATGAGAGGCTGATGTGAATGAAAGTTAACTAATTTGATGACATTTTGATTATCACACATTTATGTTTTAAATTAATATCATGGCATAATGTAATTAATGTTCATATTAATTTAGGATTACCTCTATCCATAAAAATATAAATATGAAACTCATTTACATTAAGTCCACTATGGAACCGAAGAATTACAGCACTATTAGAAGCATTCTAAAAAGCTCAAGGAGAAAATATTGCTCCATATATTTTTAAACCTAATGATACCTAAACACTCCGGGAATATCTAGATCAAGAGAAACCCACTTATGAAATTTATCAAGGAGAATGAATATTAAGAAAAGAAAACAGAATAATGATGTACCATTACAAAACAAAAGGCAAAAATATCTGGACAAAAAAATTTAATACAAACAAACTATTTATTTCAGCTTTATTAATGAGATTTCTAAACACAAATTAATGTCTAATCTCACTGTGATTTAAAAAATCCTTTTGTCTTTAAATAATTATTTTGCGTTTTTTTTTTGTAAACCTTTTTATTAATATGGGTGTGAAATGATTATTTGATTGCAATAACCCAGAAGCTCTTTCAAAGGAGTAGTAGAGGGAGCACACTTATGAACTGTGACAATATTATGTTGAATCCATTCCTTTTGTTTCTCAATCAAATAAACTTCAACTGCAATGAGAGATCAAGCATTTCAAACTTGCTAGCTCCATCCAAAAGACTAATCCAACCTGCATGCTTGCATGAATCATAGAAAATTTGCCCAGTATAGATGAACCTACAAAAGAAGCAATATTAGATTTAAGTTGTAATGAGCATTAGTTATAGTATTAGTATTGTTGTAACTCAGTTGGGGACTTTTTCAGTTCTGGAACAAGACAACTGAGTTCTGGACTGAATGTCTGGGTTTGGAACTGCAACAACTGAGTTCTGGCTGGGTTCTGAATTGAGACAGGTCCTAAACTCAGACACAACAGTTGTATTGATTTGATAATTCAGAATGTTATTCATGTTTTAACCTATGAGATTTACCTTCAAAAACATCAGGTGACACATCTTCCAATGTCATAGCGGCCTTTTGAATCTCCGCATTTTCGGTTAGGCTATTCTCAAAGAATGGGTTTTGTGTACGCAACACTAGTTAATGAAAATTAAGAACCTTTTAGCTTATGAGTTTATCGACGCAGAGATGAGTAGACAAATCACAGCTCCACAAACGCCGTATATACTTCAAGAAATTCTGTATCTGTATAAACTAAGCTATATGCAATTCATTGAACGCTTGCAATTGCAGCCGAAGCCTCGTAAACTTAGAACATTTAGCGGCACATCAGCACAGAAGCAATTCAAATAAAATCGAAATAAAGAAGTATTAATATTGTCAAAGTAGTCTTTGAGGATTATGCAAACAATTTCTCTACACTACATTCTCGCGCTTCAGTTAACAGAATCGGTGTGAGCCAAGCCTTTCACCTTAGTACTGTCAAAGTGATGAGGATCAATAGAAACCTTATAACATTATCTGACATTGATTCGAGAATGCATTCTATAAAAAACAACTAACAAGCTTACGATTGGAAAATATTCCCACTAGCGTTCACATGTCTTTCCAATGGCAGATGTTTTGATAATCACTAGCTTCGTCGTATATTGTACGAAAGATCTTCGTGAAATTCCTTGGTAATACGATACGATTATACAGTAATAACTACTACTACACCGACATTACCCTCGTACAACACTACTATCAAAAAGAAGAGCATGTACCGTATTTCTCAGACTAAAGTACCAGTGGTATTTTGCAAAACCTCGTGTACCATGGGGTACTATACACGGGGTGGTACTTTGATCGGATAGTGGTATTATACTAGGGGTATTATGATAGGAGTATGTAAATCGCTATTTTATTGGCTGTAACGAACACGAATAAAACTTAGCTTACTTTAATATGACGATTCGAGGCATGGGGTAAAATCGATGGTGAACTTATTAGAGGCGCATTCAAATGTTGCGGGTATTTCTGTTAAGGAGGATGGAACGGAGTATGAGTTGATATTTGATAGTGAGTGATTAGACAACATTAGCGTTGATCAAACCGACAAGGAGAATGATATTTTCGTAGATATTGAAGGTGATGATTATGAAGAAGTGCATGGTTTTAGGAATATATGGTAATATAATAATAAAAAACGCTGTACCAACGTGGGGGTTCAAAAAGTTTTGATACATACAGGGCAATTATTTCAGCAACCTCTGATTACATTCGCTTCGCTTAGTAAAATAACGCTTGAGTTACACTTAATTAATGACAAACGTTTGATTCGTTTTAGTTTGATGGTTGTCGAGAAAATGTTTTTTAAAACTTGTCTATTAACAACAATGGAAATTTACTCGCGAAGACCAAAGATGATATATATCTTGGGCGTGCCGACAGAATAGTAAATAGGCCGACGACAATCATAAAGGGCTAATCACTATTGAAGGAAATAAAACCCCATTCAAACATACTATTTACAGCATCGAACGAAGACGCACACCCGTTCTGGATATCTCCGCAAAGTCGATTTATTTGACCATTACATATAATAAATACTTTCTTTTTTTTTCTTCTTTTTTTTTTCTTTTCGCCACAATTTTCATTATCAATATTTCATTATTTAAACACTAATACAATTACTATCTTCTATTAATAATAATTAGTTAAATACATTATAATAAATACATGGCATATCGAATGAATGATAGAACTGGTGGATAAACAATCGAATCGAACAACATTGCTTTTACACTGGCATGCCAAGCAGCAACTCACCTTCCGTCTCTACCAGTTTTAGGGACAGATCCTTCACAAGCAGCTAAGCAATCACCGAATCGGACCCTCAAACTCGCTCCACTCCACCAGTGTCCCA
>CAJVPI010000369.1:0-32804 GCA_910592345.1 Paraglomus brasilianum
ATTTGCACGGTATGCAATGGGAAAGAAAAAACCCCCTTGTGTAAAATTATCATTTGATCCACGTGACAAAAAATCCGGTGATTTATGGTAGGGTAGTGTATGGTATTACTCTATTTAGAAAGCTGTTGAGTTGAGAGCTGATGCCCCTACTTTGTACGACTTCCAAATTTGATCGGGCATCAAAGCTATTGAGAAGGCCCTATATCAAAGGGATTCTATCCAATAATTTCAATGAACTCATCGTATGATTAGACTACGTTTACAGTCTAACCGTAATGCTAAAAAGCATATGATTACACAAATATCAAAATACAAACATCGAAATACATTTTAACCATAATGCTAAGAATTGTACGGGTTTTCCCGACAATCACTTCCCCGACAGCTCACTTCCCTGACAATCACTTCCCCGACAGTTCATTTCCCCGACAATCACTTCCCCGACAGTTCATTTCCCCAACAATTCACTTCCCCGACAGTTCATTTCCCCGACAGTTATTTCCCTCGACAGTTCATTTCCCCGACAATTATTTCCCGAAAAATATTCCGATACTAGTCGTTAATGTTTGTCAAAACGTCTAAATTTGCCCACCAGAGTTATTTTACCTAGCAAAGATAACTTCGAAATGATTGTTAGGGAATAATTGTCGGGGAAATGAACTGTCGGGGAAATGAACCAGACCCATAAATACTGTCTTCTCTCTTCATCTTGTCACGACATAATTTGCTTCGTTATATAAAAACTATTGTCTACAATCTAAAATGTCTTCTCAGCAAGTCTTTGTTACTCGCAACGCATTTGATACCATTATTGACCAGTATATTTAGAACATCACGAAAGCAGAAGAGCCAATCTATTTATTACTAGAGCTCTGTATTGAGACCGCCATTCAAATTCTTCTCGATCCTGAAAATGCAAAAATATCAGATAAAAAGACCCGATTTTTGATAAATATCTGACACATTATTTAAAAATTAAATTGATATCTAACAAGGCTTCTTAAATAATGTACCAATAATCTAGGTCAAAAATAATTTTTACATAGAAGAAAAGGCTGATAAAGAGAACGAATATACTGTATATTTAAAAAAGAGAAGGGCACAAATATGCATCCTATACGGCCTGATTGCGTTAAAGAAGATTTATAACTAAAATTCACGACAAGCTTAAGCGTACATTTTAGATTAAAGTTTCCCGTTGGTTCCACAAGATATTGCTGAACGTTTCGTAAGACAATGCGCGCTTTGTTTGACACATAAGAACGTTTTCCAGCTACAGAAGTAAATAAATGGTTAAAAATAGTCCGCGATTGGATGGCACAGTTGACTAGCATGAATCAGCAAATGAAATTGCAACATTTAAAGAGAATACCCTACCAAAAGAGAGGTAGTTATGGATATTTTACTAAATTCTATTTTATATCCTACCTGATACTAAATCTAAATCATATGCGAATACAGTTGATTGGAAACTCTCAAAAAATTCTACCAGTCTATGAGAGCTGGGAAACTATTAATGCTCAGTGGGAGACATGGTTTGGACAGCGACAAACGATATCTGGTAAGCTTGCCGAAGACAAAAGTTGAAAAAAATTTGATGCAAAGTCTAGAGGTATTAGAAGGCCTTCGTGGAAATAATAACTATCCACAACTTATACTCAATTTATGGGACGAGAAGTTTAGAAGGTGGTTGTCAGAATTATCAGATTCTGTTGATAAGGTAACAGCATGTCGTCCGCTGCAATAATTATGGTAGTCGCACGGTAACTATAACTAAAAGAGTCAACAATTTAGATATATGAGAGGCTCGACTTTCCGCTAGATTCTGGGTTTAATCCTTTTATTCATATGTATCAATAAACGAATAACTCTGAAAATACACCTTTGATCGATATAGCTATAAACCGCTGGTCCCTATATCGGAAAAGGAACATTTGCTTCTTGTCCCGCGATTATTTTCCAGTCACATATACGATCAATTACGATTATACCCCAACCTATAGACTAGACTACCGATTTAATCCCATCGTTATCGGTGATCGACACTGAGATTATGAGTAGAAAAGCCTGGTTAACTGTTATTTTAACTAAAAGTAGGAGACGCCTTTGAACTTGGCTAAATCTCTAGAGTCGACGATCGATGGCTCTCCGTTGTTAGAACACAATAATAGATAATTATTTGTGCTTTTCGGCTCTAAACGCAAGTGCATTAACGGGTCCCGACACTTAGAGGGGGTTTACTGTATTTAGAACATATGATCGAAGTTCGACAACCAAAGTTCGAAAATTGTTAGTATGACTTTATCATGACCAAAATTAAATCTCTCTTCATGAAAAGCATAAGATAAATGCACGTTAATATTGTCAACACTTAGAGTATCACTGTTTGTTTGTGTAGTAAAGAAAAACGTTTACTATGTGGCAAAAATTGACAATTTTTTTCGATAATCTGCAAGTGTCCACGCCTATCACATCTGGATAATGCTACAAAAACATAATTCAGGCCTTAAACTCCATCATTGTTTACACGTTAATATGGTGCAATTTTATTACTATATTCAAACAGACACGAAATGCTGGTTAACGTAATCAATGTGTTATTCTTACATCAATACTACATTTATATTATCTAATGTCAATTGTAATATTTTTATCAGTATCTTTTTTTACTAAAACCAATAATTTATTTTATAAATGCAGGCAGGGACGTTTTTGTCATGAAGAATGGCTTGTTTATTACATTTCAAGCAAGTTTCATTATAATAGTATTTATTCGACTATCACATATAATAAAAATTTCAATTCGTTCTTTCTTTCTTTTTCTTTTCGCTATTATAATTTTCATTATCATTAGCTTATCATTTAAATAATATTACAATTATTACTAATATGGATAACAATTAGATAAATAATATTAAGTACATTATAACAAATACATTACGAATAACTATTGCTTTCAAACTGGCGTGCCAAGCAGCAAACTTACCTTCCATCTCTATCAGCTTCAGGGACAGATCCTTCACAAGCAGCCAAGCAATCACCGAATCAGACCCTCAAACTCGCTCCACTCCACCAAGTGTCCCATTGGATCCGTTCACGGCAAACCGCCAGTGTAGAGAAAAAGGGGAGAGAAAGAAAAAGAAAAAGAAAAAGAAAAAGAAAATGGAGTTAGTTTATAACGTAAAGCAAACCTACCCGTCATCTAAAAACTGTGTAAAAAAAAAAAGAAGAAAGAAGATGTCGTGACAGTGTTCCGGGCATCCCCCGTGACCCACTTATCAGAGGACCCGTGCCAGATCCCTTCACCGCAGGCGAGCACTGGTGAGAGTGGGTCACCGGTAACTGCCCGCTGCCCGATCCAGATCCGTGCCCGTCCACCAGTTGAGACAAAAGAGAGCAGCCACCTAGCTAGCCAGTTTAAAAAGCAATAGTCTGTTAGCGAACGATTATTTATCCACCTAAATAAATTACATCTATTATTTAATTTCTTAATTCTATATAGAATTGACGCTGCCTAATACACTGTAGACCTAGCGCAGTGGGAAGAGCGAAATTATGTGTCGGAAATCGAAGAATGTAACGTCTAAGAAATATAATAGATATTATTGGGTTGTTTTATGACGCAATTATTTATTTCACTGAAGACAAGAAGATACCTGTTGTTGAAAGACGTCGAATATAAGAACAATTAATAAACTTACATAACAATAACAACTTTTGGGGGAGGGAGGATTGTTGCGTTGTATATTAACTTTTCGATAGCGTGTATTTGCGATTTGGAGAAGGAGAGGGTGCTGTGAGACGATACATGTGAAATGGAGAGAAGCGCTGAGTATATATGTATGAGCAGACGCGTGTTCGCGTGTTAGGGTACCACTTGATAATATTAATTGCTGTCGTACGCAACCTTATAAGTATAAATTTCTATCAATAAGGAGTGTGGGAGTTGACTCCCAATAACTAAAAAAGCATAGACTGGTATCGATATATTGCCTAGTGTAACAAATCATTACATCATATTGTGGCTGTCCCGATTGTTTCCGTGAATAAGAACAATAGTATTAATGTAACATTCGGGAGCACATGCAGTAAAATAATTTTACTGGTTAAAAGTCCGATAAGTCACGCGTATGAATTTAATTAACTGACAATCGTAATCTATATAGTATAGCGAATGACATTAACCACTGACTAAAGTACCCCGGGTACTTTATAATTTGGCACACCCATGGTAACACATTGACAACCCCATAATAAAAACTGTTCATTATGGGTCGCGCTAACAAACCTACGAGACGTTCTCGTGTAGTCAACAAGAGAAAAACTTGTCATTTATTACTATTATCATCATCATTGAACCAAAGCAGGTGAGAGAGTGGATAAACTCGTACGTATCAATATCGTATGTTAATTAATACAGTAATATGAGCTGCTTTGGAGGGTAAGTGCTCTACGGTAATTTAGCACAAAGAAACATGATGGCTGCATCAGTGATACTATTATCTAACTGAATAAGTTTTTTTACGTAATATGTTTATAAATAGTGACCATAATAGTTGCTTTTAACTATAACTGCTTGCTTGCTTAATTTTGTATTTAGACAACCAATAAGTATAGGTTAGGTATTTGCTCTCTATTGCTCTCAATTATTAGCTCACAACATTGCTGCATTGTCCTCAGAGATATTTATCCACTCCTCTGCCAAAAAACTTTCTAATTCATCAAGATTTTTTGGCATTCGCCTTGTCCACATTTCTCTTAACAATTCCCCAAAGATATATCTGGGCTGTTAGACGGTCAGTCCATAAGTTCCGGAACATTCCTTGTGTGGTTTGGGCCGTTCTTTTTAATTTTTTATATTATCATAAATTGTGGAAAGGGGAATATTCGTGCGGCGATAATAATAAATTTCTTGGCCATTATGAATGCCCTTGTTCCCAAATTTAATATGGTTTGGCGTTGTGTTTCTTGCTTAGAAGTTGGTTGCAAACAATGCTCAAAATTATCATGTTTATTTCCCAGTTTACATCTCCCGAATCGGGCAAAAAACAAACGCTTACGTCGCATAAAAAAATATCTGGGTTTTTTTGTTACGCACTGTAAGTCACATCTGCTATGAAATGTAAAAATTCCATAGCTGTTCACTAACTTCACATTGGTCAATCTTCTAGCCACATCAGCCATTTTTAGCATGTGTAGTCAAATGTTCACTTTGTCTGGATTGTTCCATATTAAAGTTAGACCATCAACCACATGGTATAGTAATACATAAATAAACCCCCACACACAAAAATATATACTCCACTTTACAGAGGGGTGAGTCCTGTAAAGTAGCCAATTGTCCAAAAAGCCATAATGAGTAATCTAGCTTTGTGTCTTTACTTTTATCCTTAAGAATTTCATGCATTATTATTATACTTATATCTTCAAGCTAACTGCTTGCTATGAGAATACATTCTTTCTTTTCATAACCTACACAAATATTAAAAATTAATCATCTATTACTATTATGCACAGAGAACTTACATGGAAAATACCACTTGTGAGTTAACACTGCTTAGTTATCACATGTTGTATCCCAAACAAGCTTCAGAGCATCTCTAATGACTTGCTCAAGATATTGTAATGCCTTTTCTTCGCCTTCACATCTCATTAGTCCATATAAATAGTCAACAAATCCGACTTCCATTCGAAAATAATTAGTGATTTGCTTGAACATGTCTTCGGTAAAAACTACGGTCATACGACTCAGACGTCCCTCGTTTGCAGTTTGGTATTGTTGGTAAGCAATGTGAGCTACTACTAGGCGAAAGTAACTCTTTCGTACAGCTTGCATCTCGTCACAGTTACTCTGAATTAACTTGTTTATGTTGGCGTCTATAATGGGAGGTGGCTGTATTCGGAGAATACTTTCACTGGCAGCCAGACGAAGTTTATTTCCAACCTTAGCTTTAATTTTTTCTCTATTGTCCTCGCAAACATCCATTGGTTCTGCTTGACGACAAAGTCCTTCGGCGTGATTCTGGCTTACTTGCTCGTTCGGTTCACATGGTGCGTGAAACGGCTGGGCTTGAAGGTTGCTTGGATTCTCTGTGGTTTTGCGACGACGACGACGTTTTTGTTTACTTGGCAAGTCTTTTTTGGTATTGTCCAAAGTTAAACATAAAGAATGCAGTAAGCAATAGCAAATATACAACGAACGTTAAACACTAGAAGATTATTACCTGTTTGCATAAGCTGCTCATCAGGAGTTCCCGTAAGGTGCTGACCCTGACTATCGTGAGACAATTTTAGTCTTTTACTGAATATATTTTCGATCTTGCAAATCATGATTTATAAAAGAAAATAATCAGGTTAGCATAAAGCAGACATTCAATATCACAAAAGTTTGCAATCAACATGCCTCCTTCATCGACTCTGAATGACCAATTGGACGTATTTTAGTTGTACGTAGATTTGTGCAAACTTCTGGGAAAGATCTGTTGTGAGTTACTCTGTCAGAGAGAACATCATTCTCTTGAACAGGCAGTAGGAAGCGGACTGACTTCCCCTTCCCGGATGACGCTTCACCAACAAAGTTATTTTCGACTGGGAAATATTTCAGCACATTGGAATTAGCTTCTTGAAGGCCTCTTTCAGAAGGAACGCTACGACTTTGATCCCATAACAAAGGCAACTGGGTTGCTTCATTTTCAGACTCTATTTCCATGTCAGAGTTTTCTGGGTCGTCTACCTCGTCGTCAGATATTATTATGTAGGAAGTAGTGTCTTCCACATCCTCAATCACTACCGGATTAGTGCAACTCCCTAGTGGTTGAATAGTATTTGCGGGGAGAGGTTGAATAGTATTTGTGGGGAGTGATTGAATAATATTTGTGGGGAGTGGTTGAATAGTATTTGCGGGGAGTGGTTGAATGATATTTGTGGGGAGTGGTTGAATAGTATTTGTGGGGAGTGATTGAATAATATTTGTGGGGAGTGGTTGAATAGTATTTGCGGGGAGTGGTTGAATAATATTTGTGGGGAGTGGTTGAATAATATTTGTGGGGAATGGTTGAATAGTATTTGTGGGAAGTGGTTGAATAATATTTGTGGGGAATATAGGTGCCATAAAGTTATTCATGTTGCTTACAAAAAATCAAAGCAAAAAATATATGCGACTGTATTTAAAGACGTCAATCGTCAGACGTAACACGGTATTATTTGGGAGGGAGGGTCACGCGTTGTCTCAGGTGACACCATATCAATTTATTTGCGAAACAACATAAATAGACGCGTTTTTACTACTTCCACCAATTCTTATTAGCACCGCGTTTATGGCTACAGTCAACTGCCGATAATTCGACCTTCTTTAATTCGATTTATACGTTAATTTGACCGCTGGTTACAGAACATTTTTTTGACATCTATTATTATTTCTACTGCAATTAACTGAGATAATTCGACTTGTACGTTAATTCGATCGATAACCTCGGAACGCAAGCGGTCGAATTATAAGCAGTTGACTGTATAACTAATGAGACGCCAGTCAAGATGTCTCACAATCATTTACAAGGTATTGTCGGCATTAGGCACAAATTATTGGAATTATATAGTCGACCTTAAATTCGGATTAACGGCGTCTTCGGATTAACGAGTTTTGTTCTCAATAACCCGAACTTGCTATTGATTCGATAATTATGCAGTTACAACTTAAGTCTTCATTATTATTTAGTTATTATATCGCAACGTACCCAGAATGGGTTCTATGCGCTTCCATCTGCTAACGTCTGATTATGTCATCTCGCTTTGAGGTGCAAAAAACTTGTCAATACGTAATTGCCGCTTACTTTGAATTTCAAGTACTTTAACAAGGCGGTGATGGATGTCAAATGCATATTCTTGTCTAATAAATTTTAAAATCTTTTCTCGTATTCTTCACACGGCTCTAGTAGTGTTTCAATGCCTGTGTCAATTTCTATAACATTTGGTATTCGGATACATATCCAGAACACTTCAAGTTTTGGATTTGGTCAATCCGTTGATTGCATAGATTTGTTATGCCTTCATCGAGTTTATTATATCGATGAGTAGTTTTGTACTTAGGTATGATAAACTATTTGCCAAACTGAGGGGGTTATATCTTTTGAAGCAGTTAATTGTAAGCTATAGATTGCACTAAACTTGGGTTTACCAACTCACGTTTTGGCAAACGGTCTTTAACCAATGTAAGTGTCATACGCCCACAACTTCTTCCGCGCCGTCCTCGTTCACATTCTAAATCAATTAATTATTTCAGTGATGAGAGCACGCAGTCATCCAAGGATCTCGCGGATTCCAAAAGCACCTCGTGGTCTATCTCTTTTGAGGAGTCAGCTCCTGGTCTATATTATCTTCAGTATTAGGGAAATTGACTGGTCTCACTCTTATTATGGGATGCTATGAACTCATCCAGCATTTTCTCCACTTCTGTTGGAAGGATTACTTCATTGAGCTCATGCTTCGTGAGAGCTTCCCGGACGTCCTGTGGAAGCCTCTCTGCAATCTTGTCACCACGTTTTGTAAGGTCCAATATTCCTGAGACTAGTGCATCGCTTACTGTATACTGCGCCTTGTGGTTTATACCACTTGACGATTGATAACAAATTCGCGATTTCCTCTTCGAGATAGAATTCCACGTCAATGGTTCTTTCTTAAAGATGCTGTGTGCCTATCTGCAATTACCAACTCCGCAATTACCAACTCCGCAATTGCTTCAGCCGAGTCTTCGAGGTATGTTAAGGCGTCTTTGGCTGCCCTCTGTGGCTTGTACCAGCGCGTTATCGACAGCAAGTCTGCTGGTAAGTTGATGCCGCAGAACATGCACGCTTGTATAGCGAAGAAGCTCTATAAATGTTAGGTCTATCCTTCCGTGACGACCACTGCAATTTTTGCGGCGCAATATATGCAATTGCAAGGATTTTATGATTAGCAGAACTCTAGTAGCTGCTAATAACAATTGATAGCACCGTAGAGCATATAATCTACGATCCCCCTTCTTGCATGGTCAACAGTTTATGTTCCCCCGTAGGACCGAAATAACTGACTCATTGTCAGAATTAACGGATTCGAAAAGCATTTTTGAAGAGTGAGTGGCAGCAAAGTGGATACGGATTGTTAGTGCCACCTCTCTTGATATTGGGGTTTATTTGTAAGTCTTGCTGGGCAGATTATGGTCTGATACTTGGTTCTCTAATCATCAATCTTTAGTCAGAAACAATATAAAGATGCATGTATCCCAGCTCCAAAGACTAATGACAAGTTTGGCGCGCACAATAATGTTCTCGCACCACATCAATTCCCGATAGGGAAAGATTGTATCAATTTTGGGAATGAAGATTCGTCAATATAAGGCTAGCTCTCTCTTTTTATGGGTTATACAGTTTATATTGCAATTCAAAAGAAACCATTTGAATGATCACAAAACCAATTATATTGTTACTCATGATTGAAATATATGCTATTACTATTTGCATTAGTATGTACTAGTGAATGACTGAATTTTGATCGAAATGACAGCAGTCGTTCACCAGTTCGAGGGCAATCAGGTGCATGAGGAGAATAAAACAAATATAGAGAAAAATGGAGGCAGAATAACAAAACGTTAAATATAAAGAATCACAAGTTAACTTGAGAATCCGCTATGCTCCTTGCATGCGCTCGAACAATAAATAATTATGTACGCAACTCTGAAAAATTCCAAAAAAACAAAACAAAAAAACACCAAACCCTATTTGACAATAAATTTGAATTGAATGGATGAATTATTTACTGTAGTGGCAATATTAGTGCATTAAAGCAGCGTACTTGTGAAAAGTTTAAATGTGTTTGGTCATGCTCCGCCTTTTTGCCATATTAAATAGCTACACATCAAAATGAAAAGAGGATATTGATGGATATGAAATGAGAATCGATATTGAATGATGTGAGAAATGTGTATTTGTCTGCAATTGAAAATGCAGGAAAGATATGATTAGAAATATTAAAAAGAAGGTGTGACGGGGAGCATTCACCAATAATTACAAAGGTCGGCTTCATGATACAACTCAAAAAGCCGCCCGTTGCAGTAATTGAAAGTCGCTTAACTCAATCACTAACATGCACTTTGAAATGTCAAGCAGGAATTTCTCTTGACCCCAAACCCAAAATACAAAGTCCCAAGTGTCCTTACACAACACAAAATTTTTTTTTTCTTTTTGCCCTGATCAAGTCGCCGTCTCTGAAGATTGATCCATTATACCCTCGGCTACAATGTTTACCCTCACTTCATTGCGTCTAAATGCGCGTAGTTCAATAACTCCACGAATCTCGCCAGGTTCTTTTGGCAGAAAACGAACAGGCATAGTAAAGCTTGTGCCCGGCTTCAATTGAACGCTTGAGAGGGGAATAGATAGAGCGGTACTACCAGCAACTGCTTCACATTTGCACCTAATCTTGATTACATGGTCAGATGGGTTGATAATCTGAAATCCGACACATCTACGCCTTCCGACTCTGGTCGGAGCTATCCGAATCTCTCTATCCGAAACTTGAAACTCAGCTTCCCTTGTCCCGCCGCCTGCTTGCACTGTATTGTCCTCTTTGCCATCACCTTGTATACGGACCGCTACTCCTCCCGTCGCATCAGGATTCATGGAACCTTCCAACATAAAGTTCTGCACATATGTTCCCACAAACAAGGGATGAAAGTTGTAATCTACCCGTTCTGTCTGTCCTGGTCGAAGAAAACCGCTTGTTTTTGCTAGTAAGAAAACGTCATCGGTAATTTTTTGCGCAGTCGACGACTCCGACCGTCTAAGGAATGCATTTGTAGCAGTAGTTAAGTGCCATGTGACTGGTTTATTGGTTGGGTTATGGATTCGGAAATGGTCATGCGATGTCCCACGCACGGATGTAGCCGTGCAAGAAACGTTTCCCGGGACGCCAATACTGATAAAATTCTTCCTTTGCGGAGGCTGCCTTACGCTCGATTGATTAGTATTACGGTGTCCATCAGGAGTGCTGGAGCGAGCGTTTGATGCAGGAGAAGGGCCACGTCTCGATCGATTTGTATCAGGCGTACTTGGTCGGCTACTCAAAGTGGATGACAGAACTCTTCGCCGTGCTGTCGGTTTCCCTTCAGGACTGCTTGATCGACTATTAAAAGTACTTGATGTGCTGCCTTTTCTGGTGGAAGATATCTTTCCTGACGAACCACTCGCTGAAACGGTAGATTTTCCTTTTGAATTACTGCTGCTTGACTTATCTTCTATGTTACCTCCCTTCTTTGACACTGCTGTAGCTCTTGCTTTGGCAACCTTTAGTAAATCGTCCATCTTGCCAGATAAGCTTTTCCTACCAGACTTGCTTATTCGACTCAAGAAATTCGCCCTTGTGTCCTCCTTGCTATTTTTATCTTTAACCTGTTCCAATTCCCCTTTTGCCTTCTTCTTAACCTGAACAATATCGACGCCAATCTCTTTATGGTCTCCATTTTCACAGCGTATTATAATAGAAGTTTTATCCATCAAAGGCCTATCCTCATCTTTTTCTCCCCCTTTAATAAATCCTATAAAACTTTTAGAGTCTCTTGGATCGTCCATCTTCGACCCCGCAACGAGATGTTTCATCATAACTGATAGCTTAATTGTTGTTGTGCCTTTTGGTATTACTATTCCATATGCAGGAGAGATATCGAAGCGGAAAGCAGGCCATAGAATTTCATATCGTAGAGGTTGATCACTAATGTTTGATATTGTGAATTTTGTTTCATATAAAGATTTGGCATTGTGTTTAGCCAACGAAGAACTATTTGGATTTCGCAATGACATTGGCATGTTTACGTTTGATACGCTGTTATGTTTTACGGCAGAACCTCCAACAACGATTAGGTGATCTGGCGAAACCCTCACACCAATGACAGGCGGATTCGTTGATAAACCACGATTATCTCCTTTACCAGAATCAGTCAAATCAACCTCCTCACTAGACCATACACCGATATCATCGCCTTCATCCTCTTCAGTTATTGTTGCTAAAGGCTGTTCAGGGACAGCAACAGGCGTCTTTGCAGTGTCCTTTACATCACTTACTGGTTGTTGCAGAAGAGAAGGATCTTTAGAAGGAGGCGATGCGGTAAATCCATGACCTTTGCCTAATATACTGGGACTGCGTCGCTGGTGATATTTCCTTAATTGTTCTAATGTCTTTTTTGCCCAAGTGTTGCCGACTTTACCTATATGATCTGCTGGGTTATCGCCGGGACGTGAATACTCTCCTCTAGATTTGGGGCTAAATGATGGTTTTGGCCATCTCCAAGCGGTTGGTGATTGGGGGGAAGACGCCGTATCCGATTGTGACTGCACGGTCGATGGGGATTGTTCAGGTGATGTTTCTTGAAGAGTGATATCTGATGTCGATTGATAAGTTGTACTGTCAGACTCTGTAGCCGCAGCTTCTTCTTCTTCTTCTTCTTCCTGCGGCTGCTGTAGTTGCTCTCCACTTCCACCGTCTTCTTCTTCTTCTTCTTCTTCTTCCTCGTCTTCCGTCTCTGAAATAACCGACATCACCTTTCTGGTTTCACTGAACGGTGCATGTCTTGCTGGGTATGATGGAGATACTCGAGTTTTAAAGGGACCCCTGTAGTGTTTAGTTTTACCTTCATCACTACCTCTGGGAAAAAAGCCCATCGTCCGTGTAGTCCGACCGAATACGTGGATTATGGGCGGGGAATTAAGATTAGTAAGATTGTTCTGATGTGATATTATTTCTTTTTTATTTTTTGTATCAAACTTTTCGGTTATAGATTGATTTTCGCTTTCCTCTCCAAATTTCCGAAAAAGTACGTCTCTATTAGGATTATTTACATGACGACTTTTTATTTCAAAATTGTCCATATTTTCCAAAGTATCTTTTTCCTCCTCCACCAGTGGAAGAAGAGTCCCAGTGTCTAGGTGTTTAGAAAACGGAGACCCTTCAGACGACGAGCTTATGCTCAAATTCGTCGATGGGTGGAGTGTTTGGGGGTCCACTTCTGTGTCTGTTGGAGTGGTTGAACCCTCAGTTACTTTGGAAGTTGTGTTGTTGCGACCAGCGATGTTAGGGAAAAAGAATGACGGTTGTTGATTAGACGGCTGTTGTGACCGGTGTAAAATAGGATTTTGTGAAGAATAGTCATCTATGAAGTTGTCAGACTCAATATTGTCCTTGTTTCTTGTGTTACTTTTGTCCTTGTTTCTTATTATAGGTGGAAAACTGCTGTCGGTTCTTTCGGTATTTGGGTATTCAAGGCCGTCTTTATCTATCGAAAAGGAAGTGTTTGAGGTGGTTGTTTCGGGTTTATTGGTGGTATTGGTATTGTCTGTCAGAGAGGGTGTAGCTGAATTGTTGTCCACAACTTCCTTATCAGGCCGCTTCAATAAAGATTCCATGTATCTTAAACAGATCGGCTTGTTGGGGACAACACATTTAGTAGGAAAGTTTGACGAGGAGAGGGGGGGGGAGTACCGCGAGGTGGTATAATATGGGAAGAAAGAGTGAAAGACAACGAGGTACTATTAGTAAAATGTTGATACTTTTGGGAAAATTTTAATATAATTTTTTTTATTTTTTATAATAATAATATTTATAGTTGTTGCCAAGCAAGTCAAACAAAATGAAGAGAAATTTGGGGGTTGGGGAAAGAAGGGGGGGATGGTGAGAGAAGGGTAGGGGAAGGGTAGGGGGAGGGGGAAGAGGGAGAAATGAGAGAACGAGGGAGGGGAAGAAGGTTGAACCTTCAGAGATTTAAACCTTATGATGTCTGCTTTATTTGGGGTCAAAGTCGGAAAGTGGCAATATACAGGAAGCTGCTGACGTCACATTGAAAGTGGGAAAATAGGGTATATAGGGATATTAATGTTGCAAGTCGGGAAAAAATTATCGAGAAATGGGGAATAAATGGTTCGTTATGTCTCTGCGAAGAATGTAAGATTTACTGCAATTGGATATTTGTTTATTACAAATAATTGGTAAGGCCGGAATAATAGGCAAATGTGAGTTTAATGATAACTGGTAGCGGTAGATGGGGGGGGGAATGGATTGATAGGTCGATTCGACAAGTTTCATTTGGGAATAAACAAACAATTGAATATATTAATAATGTATCCAGTAAATTACATACTGCGGGCATTAATTGTTATATAAATATACATAATACATTATTATTACCACCATCATAATTACTATTATGTGCGTCATAAATGTGTATAATAATATTAAGTGTCATATGTGTGATAATATTGGTGTCATATGCATTACATAACAATCCTTATTCTGGAGTGCGCAGTCTGATGTCTGTCTCATCATCTATCACCATCAGCAAATTATCCCCATATGCTCAATATTGTTCTAATACATTGTTTGTTTGTTTTGTTCGTGATATCGGCACGTTATCTGCCACGTTCTTTGGGGAAGCAGTGAAGATCATCAAAAGGAAGCATGAAACGTAAGAAATCCTCAAACCAAACCAATTGTAGTTTGAATGTAGTATGAATTACGAAAATAAACTACGAACATGATATCATTCCATTGATCTGCCATTATTTGACCCCCCCTTCCCTCCCCTCCCCGATAGGGGATAGGACAATCATTCCAACGAATAAGTAGCTCGATACATATAGTTTGGTCATTGTTACATTTAAAGTACAAAAGATATTATTGTCACTCGCCCTCGTTCTGAGAATTGATGGGCATTTCCCGCCAATTTGAAATAAAGAATATGTCAAACATCGTTTGTATCACGATTTGTAGACTATTATGTGAATGCAATAAGTATATATGCGGTAAGTAATAAAATCTCGATATGGAGATAAAGCAGTTTCGAATAATCGTCTGACAGAACGATTCCTTCCGTAGTGCAAATAAGCGGTAAAGATTGGTGCAGCTCACTTATCTGTCCAAAGGATACATCACACATGATTGGTGTGCGAACGTAGTGAACATAGTATCACAAATGCCATGTGTAGTAAAAGGACCCTTGTAATAGAATGTACGTCAACAACAATTTCACAACCCGACACACCATATAATCCCTTGATTTAAAAGATTGTGTCTTCTAGATTTTTATTGTGCTAATTACATCTCCACATCGGAGTTTATTATTATCCTCTTGCCACAAACTCTCCCTCGTCCAATCACACGCTAGTCAACAGGATTCAAGTTTGATGGCCAGACCCGCGATTAGAATGTATATCCATTTTCGTCAAGTATTATTCTATTAATCCTGGCAGATGATTTGTCACATGCGCAAGCAAACAAGCCCATGAGTGAAACAAGGCTCGAATCTCCCTTGCACAAATCCATCAGTTTCGTTGGAATTGGCTGATATCTCTATAACCTTTTTTTAGACTATTTTCTGAACAAACATCTCATCTAAAAGTAGTTAGTCCCTGGTCATGCCTTTAATGTTTGTTATACAGCAATACATACTAATACGCCTTTTCTTTCTTTGGGGAGCCAAGATTAGTGATTGCTTTTGAAATATTTACCTTTCAATAGTTATACAATGCCCCTTGTCCGATAGCCCATACGATGAAATGTTGTGCATCGGCTGCGATAACGCTCATAGCATCATATGAATGCTAGACAAGGGTATCTTTCTTACTTTCATGCAGCTGTGTAGCATCCTCAATGATTAGTGTAATATAGGTCTTCGTTGTATTCGTTGTCAGGCGCAGACTATATAAGTAAGATGCGTGTGAAAAGTAACAGAAACTTCAACAGAATAATGCTATTCAATAACGAGCTATATTATGTCGCTTTCCAAAACCAACAAAGTTTACCATTATCTAATTGGGGTTTGAATCACTAACGCTTACTATTACACCGTTTTGAGTTCTTATTGTTGTACTTTTTGAGAAACCATTAACAATAGTACTTTCCAAACACTCGCTTGAACATGAGACTTGGACAAACAGTAGTATCGTACTATTTTTCTAAAAAAAGACACTGAACTTTGAGTAATAAACGTACTGCCGAGGTGACCAAGAGTACCCATCCTTTAAAGAATGTAAGACGAGAGTTGGAGACGAAGATTTAGATCCGTGTGTTACGCCAGAATATGTAGAAATTGAATTTTGTTCATGCACAATAACATTCTATGCCTTATCTAATTTATTATAAACAGACATCATGAACATAATTTGGATCGTGAGATTTAAAAAGTGCGTTTTTTTAATATCCCGTTTCCTCGTCAAAAAATATGCAAGTCTAACGTTGAATATGTTGAAGTCAATTAATCACAAGCATAAGAGAATGGTCTATGAGACGAAACCATAAAAATAACGTTACAAATATAAACAAGGGGGCTTTCCAACCTCTAAAACAAGTTCAGACATTCCGATAGCGCATTAGTAATAACAATATCAACTATAAGAAGATTGATTTACTGTATCTCTCTGCGCTCAATTAATACGTTCGTTGGAGTCACATGCAGAGATTAGCTTGAAATAAGATTCTTGTAAACTTGGGCAGAAGTAATCAAACACATTTACAATATTAGATAGTAAGACATTCAACATCCTATTAATGTTAACATAATAGCTATGATCGAGATTCTAATATACGGAAAACCATTGTCCTTCGGTCCTTCGCACATAACAATTAGCTATAATCGAGATTCTGTCCTTCACACATAAGAATTGTGTCCTATCTGGTCAATAGATCCAAAAATGTTAACATATATTGTTGCTGGAAACAGAATGTCAAATCCAACTTCTTATTACGCGTAACAGAACGCCATGTAGATCACGTTGCTTAATATGCTCCAGCCAAATTAGTTTGAAACCCAACTGGCGCTATCAATATGCAGATCTAGTGGTTTTCAGGCACCGCACTCCCCATTTCTTACGTCACGAACGTTACATAATATTATAATTGATGTTAATCAATACTTCCAATTCGTCACTTTTCTGCTTCAATAGACAGCAATAAGAGAAATGCCCCGTATATAGTCGTGTGTTAATATAATAATACCCATAATAAGTAGGATTGCAGACGATGTTACCGCCAAATCGTGAATGAGATAATGACCGAATTGGTACGAGAGAAGGGGAAAAGAAATAAGCTTATCGAAAGTGGATCACGCGAAAACTCTAAATTGTTTGCAGGCAAGAGGTTAAAAGTTGGTTATGAAAGAGAGAACTTTAACAGTGATGGCTTAATTACAGTGAATTCTGCAAGTTATCAATTAATACGTCACTGCGAACACGTGTAAACGTGATTAATGTTGATTAATGCTCGAATTAAATGTTTAACGGGTAACGTTTCCCTAGATCCTCAACATACAAAATTCTTACATTCAAACTACAGACAAATCAGTCTTTATTCTCAGACTCGGAAAGTTTATTGTTCCACGGATAAGTTGTTGCATGCACACATTTCTCCTGGACATTTTGTACAATCGAAAAAGATCAAAGAAAAAAAAAACACTCCCAATCAAATGTTCATATAACTAATCGTAAAATATAGTCCACCTTTAACAAGAATTTTCTCACTCTAAACATCACGTGCCATGCATCAAACACAGAAAGAAATGTACAAAAGAATACTACAACTCCGAGAGAATAATTGTTCGTTTAGCAGAATAACAACAATAAATTAACGACATCCATTTCGATTAAAGGATCAGAGACAGGAAAGACTAAAAGAGAGGAGAATTGAAATTTCGGGGAGATGTAATGAATAAAGTAATCTCTCAAAACACAACAGTAATCCTTCTACTGACAACTCCATAACACTTCTGCTTCCATTTCGTCCATCAGGTATACATCTCGTGAACACTGCTAATCACTATCCCATCTACTAAACTACATCCACGTCGTAATTCTCCTCCTTTTACATTTTATCCCACAACACTCCCCCCTCACCTCTCACATTCTTATAACCTATTATCTCGAACACACAATAGGCTTCTCACCAGTTGGGTACACCGCCCAGCGGTAGTTAATAATTATCCTCAACCAGATAGCTTTTGTTTATCATATGTCTCTGCATACTATCCTGTTGTTCACCTACTACAAACAGAACAAATTCAAAGTTGTCATGATTAGTTAAGTAGAAGTCACATGGACAGCAGGTTCTGATTTCTGTGCTAACGGAATCTTTGACTATAGTATTATCCCCAATTAAACAAACACGCCTATCATAACATCAACATAATGCTATTGAATGTCATCGAGCGAGCACCTTATTACTCGTCACTATCTTTTTACGATTGAATAATTCGCTTATGCCCTAATCGCGTATGTTTGTCATCTCAAATATTCAACCCGTTACACTACCCCCACGATTTTCTGCCAGACAAACATTATCTTTCCAATTCACTCACCGAGTAACGCCTACGCTACATCACTTCTTGCCGACGATGAAAGTGGCACGTATTTTCCTGTCAACCCTGTACTCAAACCGTTCACTTTTGTTCTCAATCCACCAGCACTAGTCGATCCCTCGAGTGACTTTCGCGAAAATGTCGAACCCAGATACGTCGATGCCGATGTCCCATTCTTTGAAGACGAGTATGACGACGTATATGAAGAGACCAAAGAGCGAGTTGACGACGACGTGGTTGTACGTCTGGAAGAATGGTTCTCCTCCTTGTGCGAGCTCTTTCGCCGGATAGCATCGTAATTGGATAGATAGTTCTTAGTCTAAAATTGTAATAGAGAGATCAAAAGCAACAGGTATCTTATTTAGTATTGAGAACAAATTAAAACACTCTGCACATTTTCCAATTCAACTTTCCCATCTGCTTACATTTATCTTTACGTCTGTTATCCACTCGTGCATAAGCCCTTCATCAGGTTTCATTCGCTTTTCGGGATCCCATTGTAAACATCGAGATATGAAATCCAGGAACACTTCATCGTTACACTTGAGTGCCTGAGTCAACGTCTTACTCCCTGGTCGCCGACGTTTGCCCTTGGAATTTACTACTGGGCGAGGACCACCATTAGAATCAAAGAATATTCTCTTCCTTGTGCTCTTGTCTATTAAATACTTGTCCGGTAGTCCTTGAACTTCCATAATACAAGCCAGTTGTTCCTGTTCGTTTTCTCCCGGGAATAATGGATAACCGGTATACAGTTCAGCCAAAATACATCCAAGACTCCACATGTCAATCGCCATGTTATATGTTATTCCTAGTATAACCTCTGGCGATCGATAAAAACGACTCTGTATGTACGTATAGACTTTCTCGTTCTCGAAGCACGAGCTACCAAAATCTATAACTTTTATGCTGCTTTTTGTGGGATGCTTTAAAAGCACATTCTGATATAATGTCCAGGAAAACACAGTTAGTCCGCAATAATCATACATTTGCAAAAGATCCTAACTGATTACAAAGATTATTCTTACCTCTGGTTTCAAGTCGCAATGCACAATGTTATGCCTCTGAAGTAACGACAGCGAATTCAACAGTTGCGTGCAAAATCGTTTTATTAAACCAGGACTGAATCCTTGGAAGTTGTTACTTTTTATGAATTCGTAAAGATTTACGCTAAGGAGTTCAAAGGCAATACAGAGATGGTTTCTGAAGTAAAAGTGGTCTGTCATGTGAATTATGTTGTGGTTATCTTCTGGATCCTGGACATGCAGAATTCATAATATGTAGGATAAATGTTAGCGCCTGTAACCTTGAATTAGTCGCGTAATTTTCATAACTATCTCAAAAAAGCAGTTCTAGACCCATAGACCTACCCATCGAGAAAGAGACTCTAGAATCTTGACTTCCACCAAGGCCTGGCAATGGAACCTCTTCTTGTTTCTGATAATCTTTACTGCAACATGTTCGCCAGTCTTATGATCAAGACACTTTAACACTTGACCAAAAGAGCCTTTACCGAGACTATCTACTATTTCATATCTGTAATACAAATGATCTCCCATAACCACCAAATAGTCACCACGCTCATCATCGAAGCCAAAGTTACAGCCAGTCAGCTCTGTGCTTGCAGGTTTCTTGGGTGCGTTTGGAGCAGTGAAATATACGTTTGGATATTCGACTATTTCCGTACGCTCGTATTGAGATAGATATGGACCGAACGTCTTTAATGCTGTCTGCGGAGACATTGGTGTTGTACCTTTTGCATGAGATTCTTTGTCCCTCTTTTCCCGCAATTTGGGCTTTGCGTCTGAACACAATGGATCTTGTTTCAAATTCTGTCCGCCCTTTTGCAAATCTGGTAAAGATGTGCTGCTCAACGACGGCTGTACTTTCGTCGTTGCGGTTGCAGCATTCGAATTTCTTCGAGGTTTCTTGCTAGAGCTGACGTTAGTAATGCCAGTAACACTCGGTTTGCCACTGGTTGACACTGCCGTAGTTACTTGCGTAGACTTTCCACCGGATTGCAACGTGCTCCCTGATGGGCGCCTATTCCTGCTATGTTTTGAACCGCTCGGCGAAGGCAAAGTGACGTTTGTGGATTTTGATGATCGTGCGACTATTCCAGTTGGAGTTGGTATTTTAGACGGGAAACCTGTGGTAACCGCGGATGTAGGTGTAGACGGTATTTTCAAGCGAGCTTCGGATTGATTGGGAGTGTTTTGGTGTTGGCGAATTCGGTCGAGTGGAGGCAGCGAGGGTGGATTGTATGGAGGAAATACCAAGCTCTCGTCTAATTTCGGGTGCTCTGTTTTACCGGGCATTGTCTAATAGACATAATACAAGTAAAAAAGACATTAGTGGATGCGAGAATATGGTGTTGTATACTTGCGAAGTTATTCAAATGATTGATGAAATTGATAAAAGGGAAGTAGTGTCTTTCTAGGCGATCGGCATTAGCTTATTTGAAACTCCCAATTTATAATATCATCGCATATCACACATTCTATATTTCTATTACAAATATACTGATTTACCTGTCCTCTTGGTCGCCTCCTATGTCCATCAGTGCTGGCAGCTTTTTCTCGTCTAGAAACTCCACTACTCTTTACGTCAGTGCTACCATATTTCTTTTCAATTGTGAGCCCGGTTGGTACTGGGGGTACAGGAGGAATATCCTCATTAGCTCTACCTACTCCGCGACTTCGCGATCTTGGCTGCGGAAGCATGCTTGGAGGGGGAACAACTGGTACGGGTGGTGGCTGGGTCGGTATTTGTAATGGTGGTGGATGGGATAACCGATGATTGACAATGTTCGGTGTTGTGCTGCGAGAAGTGGGTTTCTGTGAGCCGGATGCTGAAGTTGAGGGTGCAGTGTTAGACGATGACACGCTCGACTGGCGGCGTCGACTGATTGACGTTGGTGCTGAACCGACTGTAAATTCATTCTCTTTTGAAGACAGTTCGACTCCCTTCTTAGTGGGAACTAGTCCGCTTGCACTATGGTTGCGTGAAAGCGGAAGCTGTAATTTGGTAAGTGCGTTATTATCGGCTGGTTTAATTGGCATCGTTTTACTTCTTATTGGAGCTGGTATTGCTGGCGATGGTGTTTGATTTTTTCTACTATCGTCATCAAAGTAAACAGACGACCCATTGGTTGTACTCTTCTTTAGACCATTAGATTTAGTTTTTGCTGCAGTTGTTTCGTAGGCGCTTCGTCTCCTGTTAAATTCTTCAGACGAAGGTGTATTAGGATTTTTGGATGTTTTCGATGACATAGATGTATCTATGGTCATTCTCTTCTTCTCTTTCTTTTTTACAGAATCTTTTTGCTGTTGCAATTTCTCTTCTGATCGAGTAGACTTGAGGGATTTTTTATCTGAGGTTGATGCCTTTATGTCCGAAGTCAATGCAAGTCCTATTCCCGATATATCGGGTAGGTATTTATGCGGCTTTATATTTGCTAGCGAAGGAAACTCTGACGTAGTGCCCGTGGTAGTCTTCCTTCTGAACATTGATAGTGGATCGTTGTTCGAAGTTGTTGAACCTATTGATCCGTTTGTATTTATCCCATTAGGAGTGTTGGAATCTTGTACGCTTGTTCGTCTTGTCATTCTAGGTTTGACTGGTGTTGACGGCGTTGCCGCCGGGCGATTCTTGATAGATGTCGACGATACTGAAGAACGACGGCCCCTACTGTCAACACTAAGTGTATCAGACATAAATATAAAATGTAATATGTTAGCATACGTGTCGGCATTAAAAAATCGTTGTAAAAGCGATACGAGAAGAAAAGTATTCGAAATAATTAATTTTATAAATAAGATCTATGTGACAGAAACAGTTATAAGAAAGGAACACCAAAATACTGCAAAGTAAATGAAATGCAACAATATTAGTAGTAAAACTCTGTAATCAAAAGGTTGTAATTCAAATAGTCAACATTATTATATAAGCAAATCGTCATTAATCAAATAAACGTCAAATTAATTATCACGAATACCCATTCTTCTCCACCAAACATTCTAATTCTAATGATATTTAATTTTCAATATTGATAAGTAATGCTTGATATAAATAACAGGAAATGAGAGCAAGCGAGCGGTATATAATCAATAAACCACAAGAGGAAGGGATAAGCGGTGCGGAGCGAGAGGAGAGTGCAGGCTGAACGGATGAATAGAGTGTAGCAACTTTGACATGGTGTTGATGACGATGGTGGTGGTGATGGATGATGGGTGATGGGTGATGGGTGATGGGTGATGACGATAACCTCGACGACGATGGAGACTGATATAAGAGCATGGGATATCGTAACAGATAAACTACTAATCAAGTGCATTAACTATAAACTAAGACTAATGTATCAACAATGCAATGTTACATCAGATGCTTCGCAACAATCATATCTAGTCTTGTGATATCTATAATATAACTAATGTCATTATACTCTCTCTCTCTACACTCATTCTGATTCTCTCTCCACCCTGCATCATCTTATCTGCTCCAAAGCCACCTTAAATCCCTTCTCTCTGTCGCTCTTTCGAATCTGTTCTCGGCATAAACATTACTCACCCATACCCAGGTTTACCAATCTCTCCGTCATCATCTTTTTCAATGTTATCATCTTGGATATGCTGTTCCCGTCTTCTAAATAAACTATCCATCCTGGCTAATATATCATTTGCAGCACTCCCAAGTTCCTTCTCAACCTCTTGGAGCTCATTGAATGTGGTTAATACCTCTGCTTGCACTTGTTTGTACCTTCTGTTTTTGCTGTGGCGTTCTGACTTGTGTTTATGAGAAGAGTCAGAAGAAGCGGTGGTCGAAGAAGGAACATCCTTTTGTTTTGATTTCTTGTGAATAGACGTTATTGACTGAGACACTTGTGGAGCATTATCAACCATGGTGAATGTATGAGTATCGTCTATATGCTGACAGTCGAGAGCCTGGTTAATGGGATGAGTGTTGTAGGAATTTTTTACTACTCTTTTTTCTTTTGGTTAATTGACTTGTTGCCCAACTGACTTGGTTAATTGAGTCACTGATTACACCAAGTCGGCTGTTTTGTCGCTACTGATTGTTGTGGCGGTTGTTTGTCGCAGTAGTAGCAGTTGGTATAGTTGGTTTGTTTTTGCGGGTAGTTTATTTATTTCTGCGTTTGCAGTTGTCAGAGATTTTTTCAGGTTACGAGCGGGTGGTTGTTGTGACCAGGAAATGGAAGCCTGTCTGTGGTAGGTTAGGCAGCGCTGCAGTTGACAGCCGAGTAGCCGAATTAGTTATGGTAATAGTGTGTTCTATCGAGCAGCAGTTGAATGAGCGCTGGCTTTTGATAGTCTGCGAGTTTTATGAACCGTATGTATCATGACATACAGAGTGAGAGTAGGAATGAAAGAGAGAGTGACTTGTTGCCTCTCTTATTCAGGTATACTATTTCGGGTGAGTATAATGGTTGTTAGTATTGTATGTGAGTGCGAGTGGATGGGTGTGTAAGTCTCTTTTGGTATTTTGCTATTACTCTTTTTTATTCAGTTAAATTTTTTTAAACATGCTATTCTGTCATGTTCTTTGGGTTAATTCTGCTTACTCTCAGTAGCTATGATAATCGTTTTTGTTGTAGACAATGTATAATAATAAAGCAAAGCGAGTATGTGGGCTTTGATTGGATGATGATCGGATGATGATTGGAGTTCTAGCTCAGCCATCACTATACATGCGTATCACAAAGTGAGTAGAATAATGTGCATTGTGGGTGAGTATTCTGGAGAAAATCACAAATTTGGGTGTTGGTGAGAGGATTGTAGACGGTCTAATAAATAAAAACAATACACAAGACCTTTTGGTAAACAGTAATATTAATAAATCGATCAATTAATTGAAATTGGCTCTTGAATGGTTTAAAATTTTTTATCACCCTCTTTTCCCCCCTCTTATTAATTAAGGTCGGCTGAAAAACATTTTCTAATGATGTAATTCCCAAACATAATATTAAATACGTTGGGATTCATGGCAAAGCCAGTTACACAACACTACACAGGTCATGCCACAAAAAATTTGGTAATTATAATCCTGTGACTTTGAATTGCGTAGTCTAATATTAATATGTGATGTGTGATGTGAGAACACCACATTTTCTGGGTTGAGAGGAAACTATCTCTGAACAGGCAAGTTAGTAGTAGACCTCACACACCGGAATCCAAATTATTCCAGGTCACTAATACTAATAGCAATTTGTTCAAGCCGTGACTGGGTTATGTTAATGTATGCGCATTTGTATTGTTTCCGCCTACTTATTACTTTACAACCGATTTATACGATATCTTCGAGTGAACAATGGGTTTGTGTGCAACACAAATCAAAGACAAGATGGTAAGAGTGTCATGCAAGCGATTCCTGTAATCGCCCTTTGCCATTTTGTGACTTTCCATAAAAAAATATATCATCTGAATTTGCACATATCCGTGGGAGCAGATTGCTAAAAATCAGCTGGTAACTTGTAGGTCGAACGCTTATCTATGACTTCATAGGGCAAATAGTCAAATATACTATAATTGCGCATTTTATATGCTTGAACAATAAACTGCAACATTATACAAATTTGAACGCCAATCTTTTTGGGCAAGTCTTTATAAATTTGAAAAGGCCGTCTCCGGGATCTAGTGTTTAATAGGAGCAACGTGAGTTTCTGAGAAACAAACATTGAAATAAGCAAATAAATCGCAACTAGCGTAACGTCCTTCGCCATTCACGCTGACATGCTGAGCGCCCTGATCTCCAGTTCTTTACCGCCAGTATAATGCATTCCATACGCACTGATAACTCTGGTCAAGGATATTTAACAGGTATAAAAGATGTAATTTTCGCAAATGCAGAAGCGATCTACCAGTTACACGGGTTAAATTGCTTACTGTGATTGGTATGTATTGGGCATATGCATGTGATAATCATCTTATCGCCAATATATCTGTTATTCGAAAATATGCCCATGCATCAGTAATTTGATATATAACTGTGTATACCTGGTGTATACCTGGTATATACTGTTCGCTGTGCATTAGATACGACCTGGTGCATCGTGGTGAGCGCGTACGGTATATCAGCAACATGCTTCGTAACGATCCCTTTGATATACGTATAATACAGAGCGTAGATTTCCCTGTGTGATTTGCATATGACACGTAGTTTCGAATGTGCTAACACAATGCATGTTTTCAAGGATGACTTTTTTTTTTCCGTGAGTGCCGTCATCGCAGGTTTGCATTACAAATATTACTATTGTTACTACGATAGTAGTAAGTATTAGATTAGACACAGATAATCTGTATACATAATAATAAGTAAATCTCAATATTAATATGGGACTGCTTAAAACAAAATCAGTTATGATCGAGTGTCTGAGATACATTCATGTGATCTTCCTTGCTTTTTTCCTTTGGTATTTTTGAATAAGACATCTGGTACTAGTATGCCCAATCCTTGTAAACTCATACGCACGAAACTGGGTCAATACAAGTATTGGAGCAGTGTTCCATGTAATCGCAGAAAACATCGAACGACTTTATAAACATACCAGCATCTTGGACTCTCGAATGATTGCTGCTAATGCATTATATGGTCTTTCATGACACTTCACATATTAGTAATTGGAGTTTTTTCATATCCAAAATTTTGTAAAAGCGAGAACGGTAAACATGTGTTACACTCAAGTAAGTTATGCGAACACTAAAGTCGTGCTTGCATAATGCAGCGTGTCGCATAATAATGACAGATAACAAATTGTTTGGCCAGTCTCGTGACAAGTTTCGCCGCGGGTTGAATTTTCTCTTCGGTTAAAAAGACGAAATCACGCCGAACTCACACTGGGTTGTCTATGTATTGCGTTAACAACATTAACATCCCACCCAAATATCTATTAAAACTAATTTGGTTGGTATTAGTATGTTACACTGAATTATGTAAATGCGGGGAATACATGCTAATAATTATGACTACCCGCTATTACTATAGCGACATTCGTGGCTTGGAAATAAAAGTCGTATGCCATTGAATACATAATTAAACAGAACTAATTATTTGCAATGACTTAATTGACGTTCCTTTGCGTGAAAAAAGTGGCTAGAATATTATCAACCAGTATGCATTGGAAACCCCCTTCCCCCCACAACAGGTTTAAGATCTTGTTTTATCGTCATAATTTAACCTCAGCCCCCAGTTTCAAACATATTGGCCTGTTTTGCAAAGTTCTTCGGGCAATTGATCTCTAATCACAGTAGTTTTCGTAAGCCAAGAATGGTGAACAAACGATGGTCGAGAGATTTACTGTCGAGGGGACTTGCCGAAAGAATGTGATGTTAAGAAAACGTGACACTGCGCTTATCAAATGTTATCTATCCTGTGAAAATTGACATCACTCATACAACAATGAAATTCGGAAAGCATTTGTTAGAAAATCAAGTGGAAGGCTGGGCTGCAAACGTAGGTATACATATTAATATGGGGGAGAGATTCAAACCTGTTTCGAGAAACAGACTCGGCTATTCTGTATAAATCAGACCAGATTTTGAATGGAGAAAATTGGTGCACTCTTACTAATGCAAGACCACTAAAAGTATGTAGACTATAAAAAGCTCAAAAAACTATTAAACCGTTTCAACCGGTAAGCACTTTATGAACATTCGAGATAAGAAGGAACAAAACTTAAATTTCGTGTTTGATAAGCTGTACTTGGTACCAACAAGGATCTCGCCGCATTCATACGTCTCCCTTGATGAATCACCCGTTTGAAAAGCGCGAGTATGCTGTATATAATATTTTATTCACGCCGTCCCTTTCTCTTTCTCCTTTAACGTGGCTTGTTCGTTAGACAAAATTTTGCACATTACGCTCCATACACAGCGGCAGTGGAAAAAGAGTTTTTTGAAACTGTCCGCAGAGAAGTTGACAAGGCCGAGAAATTTTACGTGGATATATTGGACATTTTAAAGACTGACTTTCAGGATTTGGTCTTGCAGAGCTATAGATTGGTGAGTGGTTACAATCTTATAATAACGATCGAGAAAATAGTTTCTACAAATCCCCTTCATTATTGGATCGTATGTATGCATTGGTATCTCAATATGTTTGTTTATGCGTAACCTAATTTGTTATCATTCATGCAGAAACAACCACATACCCGCAAATCAACCACTTCCTCTTCTTCCCTCCCTCTTACTTCTTCTCCTGAACCGCACTATCGTCCAATCGCCTCTGAGTTACATTGCCTGATCCAAACCTTAAACTTGTTAAAATACAATTATCTTCCATTTAGTAAGCTAGCAATTAAAAAGATTTTCAAGAAACATGACAAGATTGTCGGAGCCGTTGCAGTGAACCAAGAGATGGAAGCGTTAAAGTACGACGTTATAGACACGATCACAAACAAAAAGGCATTTTGGGTTAAAGGGGAGAAGAACGTTGGAGAATTATTGAATGAGGCTGAGGTAAGATGTTTGAAAGGAAATTGTGTGTTGAGTTTTTAAGAAGAGACGATTAATAATTGAGGGGGACAAGGATCGTAGAGAAGATTTGGAGCATCTGCAGTACATATCGTGTCAGAGAGGCTTCATTAAGAGTGATTATCTGATAGTGTTACCATCATACGCTGTGGACATTTGCTGAATTAATCCATTATCAACCTTTTTTCTGCATAGAACTTTCAATTGGAAATATGCAAAATGTCTATTCGAAATTATTGCGACATGATCCCTTGAGACATCGAACTCCATTAACTCCACTGGACGTGTGCATTTTCTTTTTTACGTGACATTTCCGTCATGTACTGCACAGACCATAACTGAGACTGGTTTTTGAAGTTGTTAATAATGAGGGTTGTGGTCTCGACTTTTTCTTTTTATCCGACACTTATATCATAACTTTTGTCAGTATCCGACAGTAGTACACGAACACTTCACTTCTAACGCATTTGCCAACACGGATAATAGAGTTACAATTTCAAAAAATAACAATTAATATTAATTGTCTTTTTGCATCATCAAGAACATTTTATGTTTATTTGCATCTCATCATTTATTTCATTCTGATTAACAATAAATCGGATTTTTTACCGTTCTTTATTTGTCCTGGATCAATAACTATTTATTCTTACACATATTTTCTTTTTACTCTCTACCCACTCACTATCTTAAATTCATACCTTTCTGCCAAACAAGGAACAATAAACTAATCGGATTGAAGGAAATGACTTTTTTATTGTTGCGGCTCCGATTTGAGTAGTCAAATTTTCGGTCGTATATTTCATAACTTATATGAATTCAAACGAAAAATCGCTGAAACACCGACCGATTTGTCTCAATCAGTATTGTCATCGTCTATTGACATTGTTGGATTATTTTAATATTAAAATTTGTTGATTCTATGGATGTGTATATAAATACGCACACAAACAGGAATATACTATAAGATTGGTTCATTGTCCAAGTAATTAACAAGAATGACCGGTATAGCGATCAGCACCGCTATACGAGGGAGCCTAAAACCTCGCGCCAACTTTCCGTCCTTTGCGTATTATCTCGTAATTGGCGATTGATGATCATGACTTCAATGTGACTTCTTACTTTTCTTTCTCAACTACAGTCAAACTCTTTATACCGAGAACTGGTTTATACCGATAAAGTTCGTTTACCCGAACCAGTCCTACTGGATTATACTGCTTATGCCGATAAACTTCTTTATTGGCTATACCGATACAATCTTCGGAACGGTTGATGTTCTGACCCAAATCGTAATTCGATGTTATCACATAGTTATTAGTGCTGTTGTACAGATAAAGTTCATTGGTGGCCAGAGCATCACTTTGTGCTTATTGTGGACGATTTGGGTCAGAACATTATGGATATCGCACCCCCCATACACTACTATTGAACCAAAGCAACGTGCTTCAAATGACGAATTCTTATCGCTAGAACCCTCAATTTGAAAAGAATTTGGCGAAGTATTACAAGAACTCGTGCAGAAAATGGAAGAAGAAATTAATTGCCACGATTTTTATATTTCTGTGCAAGTAGGAAAAGAAAATAAGTTAATAAAAAACGAAAGAATTGGGGAGAAAGTTTTTCTGAACTAGATCAACTAGAATATTACTCTTGTGCTGTTTCCCAAAATTCACTTTGCAAAAATGATGAGGCAGAAACCGCGGAGAAGGAAGACCACTTAATAAAGCCGGTAAATTTGTTGGTACCATGGAAAACGAAATAATAGCTGAAAAATTAAAAGATCCTGAAGCATATTACTTAAAATGAAAAGGTAATAAAGACTATCTTAAACATAAAGAACAAAAATTGAGAGAATGAAGAGAACAAAACCGAGGAATAATCTCTCAATTGAAAAGTGAGATTAAACAAAAAGAATGAGAAATTGAAAATATCGGCGCATGACAAGGAATTACAAAACAAAAAAAAAGCAGAATTAGCTAGATTAGAAGCTCAAATAGAGAGTGAAAGAGAAGTTGCTAATCGAATTCCATGAATTGGATTAGGAATAGTTTTAGCTATTATTATTATCACTACACTAAGCACATATTTATTAATTAATGAGGAACTAAAGAAAACAGAAAATTACTGGTAATTCCGATTAAATAAGAGAACAAAGTTTACTTCAACATTTTTTTGTTTAGTATAAAAATTACTTAATTACATTTTGCATTGGCTAATGTCTTTAAATTCATCTCTAACAAATGGGTGAATATTATTATTATGATAAAGATATTCTTGTCTTTTGTAATCCAAATAAGGAATTAGTACTAGGATGGAAAAGGATTTAATTTCTTTGATTATTTTAGAGATACTTGCTTTTCTGGTTTTCAATAAATTAAATTCAGTATAGCACTATTAGCAACTGTTTGAGCTTTGACAATTCCAGGATTAGTTGCTTCAAAGAGAAAATGCTGATATTTTTGTAAACCATTCAATTTCTTAAACACAGAATTAAAATCTAAGTATCAAAAGCCTTTCCCATTGTCACAACACTAAGCTTTGTTTAATCTTGCTGTACTCAGTCTTTTCACAACCTCAACAACATGATCTACAGTATAGTTTCTTGGTCAATCCAAAACTACCATTTAGAATGTCCAGAAGAAGACATAAGTTCTGGCAAAATCAGTCAGCATGCCTACTGGTTTGCATGTTGACATATTGTTCACAGCAAATAGCTCAACAATAACCTGGTTTTCATCATTATCCTGTAATGTAATGAAATGTCAGTACAACTGTGGATTACCAAGAAAGCACTCAGAGTTTTCACCACAGAACCTTTTTCAATTCAAAAAATAATGTTATAACATCTTGATCATGAAATGCTCAAACTCTTGATCTCTAAGTGTTTGGATATCAATTTGGGGAAGAGTATATTTCTCAAAAAAGCTGTCTGGATAAACAATTACATCAGTTGTACCATGAGCCCTACTGAAATTCCATAGCTGCTTATTCGCATGAACATCCTTCACAATAAATTTGTCAACATATGGAGATCCTAGGAATGTCTCCTCAATGTACTTGGTATACTGCACTGCATCCATGTCACCTTTCCATCAGTACCATAGTGTTTTGCAAGTTTAAACATCTTCTCTGTGTTCATAGAAGACAGAGCAACTGTCTTGTCAGCATCAAAATGATGCTTTAGCTCCTTGAGATCAATGCTGTATGTCTCCAACATATGTCTAATATCACTTACAGTCATCAGGCCTACAGAGAAATACACAAGATGTTATTCAGCAGAGAAGTTTTTTGTGCAACCATCAACAGATCCTTACTCAGTGGTTCACTTGTACCCAGCTCTATTGAAAAGGAACCAATATGCACAACAAGACAGAAAGAAGCGAGGTTCCAGTGAACAGTGACTGTAAAATTCTATTGAAGTGTTACGGCAAGCTGATCTGATGAATCAGATAAGTTAGTCACATGATAAAATCTTCCTCCGCAGTTAAACAAACCCATGATCGGCACTAATTTTAGTTTAGTAATACAGATATTAATTTAGTAGCGTGTCGCAAAATATGTGACAGCACAAACGCTAAAATTAATTGTTCTTCATAATATAATAATTTATATAGAAACGTGTCGTTTTTCTTGTGACAGAAAAGATATATAAGTAGCTCTTCTTTCATCGTCAAATGATATAATAAATAATGTTGAATGTTATACAGTGGACTCTCCCTAAGTGCATGATCCCTAAGTGCATTGTCCCTCTAAGTGCAGGAAATAATCTGGTCCCATGTTGGGACCTATGGGATAAGTGCAGGTTCTCCCTATTCTATAAGTGCAGAAGTGCACGATATTTGTTGGCCCTTATATGTAAAAAACTCTCCGTAAGTGCAAATAGCCAATAAAATTTATAGATCATTTCTATTTAAGTACTAGTACTGCTGATCAGTCGCGATCACTCTTTAATCTTTAGAATGCCTAAAATTAAAAGAACTACATTAACAAACAAGCAAAAATTGCTTGTTCTCAAATACAAAGACAGTAACCCCAATGCTACCCATGTAAATGTTGCTCAATGGGTTAAGACAACATTGAACTTAGACATCCACCCAACAACTGTTGGACGTTTACTGAAGCGAAATGACATCAAGGAATGTGAAAATGTCTCTAATTCCAAAAGATCACGAACTGTTCAATATCCTGATCTTGAAAACGCAATGTATGAATGGGTCATACAGTATCAAACTCATGTTACATTAACTGATGAAATCTTAAAAGAAAAAGCGAAACAGTTTGCGAAGCTGTTGAATATATCCGAAGATAAATTTAAATTTTCGACTGGTTGGTTAGCAAAGTTCAAGAAAAGACACAATATTACAAAAGTAAAACGACATGGAGAAAGTGCCTCAGCAGATCATGCTGCAGTAGATATCGCTATTCCTGAATTTAGAGAACTGTTAGCGCAATATAATCCACAAGACATATATAACATGGATGAGACGGGATTGTTTTACAGGTACAGTAAAGTGCAATCGCTATTGTATTTTGCAAATAATCACATTCTGTTAATGGGTTAATAGGCTAGAACCAGACACGACATTAGCAAAACCCGCTTAAGTGGCAGGAAAAAAAATAAAGAGCGATTGACAGTTGCACTTTGTGCAAACGCTAATGGAACAGACAAACTCAAGCCGCTAGTAATCGGTAAGTATTTGAACCCACGATGCTTTAAACGTATTAACCGTAATAGTCTTGGTGTGATGTACGAGGCCAATGCGAAGGCGTGGATGACAGGGCGTGTGTTTGAACGATGGCTAAAAGCTTTCGACCAGCGAATTACTGGGCGCAAAGTCATTCTTTTAATAGATAATGCACCCAGCCATGCTGTTAATGCCGTTGAACTCCGAAATACAACTATACGTTTTCTACCTCCGAACACGACTTCCAGAATTCAGCCGATGGACGCGGGT
>CAJVPI010000370.1:0-32798 GCA_910592345.1 Paraglomus brasilianum
TACCCAATGAAATATGATGGCTTGTGTGGCTCATAATCACGGGTCTGCCGATTATTTTCGGCACCACTAAGTTATTACAGCAAACCTGTAATGAAAGCATTAAAAAACGAACTACGTTCTTGCGCTTATTTATGGTGTAACACTAGTAAAGTAGCTCCTGATTGTCAAATTCCTAATAGGGACATTCATTGAGTCACAAGATTCCGATTTAAGCTGATAACTTCGATCAGTTTGCTCTTAAATTCTGACCAGAATTAAATTGCCGCATGAAATGCCCACATTGGCGTTAATACAATCGCAAGTTACGGCACATGATCAATCACATCAATTATAAGTGGTCTATTCAATAAATTTACTCGCCTATTTTAACTCCATGCACACGCTGACATTATCGCTAAACAATTTACTACGCGAACTATACAGCTGGCTGGACCTGCTATGTTATATGATGTGCATACTGTATTTTCGACACCACAGTCACAATGACGAATGAAATGCTTTAAATAATTAACAAAATAACACAGCATACTCACCCAATTTGCATAACATCAATGCTTGCATACTAAACAAATAATTTACGCGTGGTGGAAATATCCACAAGTTTCTAATTAATTTGTATAAATCCAATAGAAAAGGCGTTTGATAATTCATCGAGAAGGAAGAGAACAATAAATCTGCTTATTCTGGACTTTTTCTTTTTGCCCACCAATGTATATACATTGCCCTACCTATACCAAAAGTACGCAATCTGCAATATAAAAAGGTATATCTAATGCAAGCTGGCGCTTTGACTTTAGCTAGATCCTGATTTACAGCGAGCAACAGGGTTCTGAGTATTCGCATAAAGCGGTCAAACTCAATACCGTAACAGGTAAGTTACTGAGAGGCCATGACGTAATAGAGATACAGAGATAAATGTAGTGATATTTTAGTACCATATATACGAAATGTTGATACATATGTATATGGTATACGAAGTTAGGCCTAAGGCCAAGCAGTATTCGTTATGATGAGACGTTATTATAATAAAGTAGTTATACTAATCGAAATGAATCTGTTCGAGTTTTGTTTTTGCTTTGCAATATTATGCATTCCACATTTCTCTTCACCTTGTTGAATGCGACTACTGCATCTTTAGTAAAGATGGTAGGAAGAGATTTCGAGCTACTTTAATCGTCGCCTTCTTTCTCTGCAAAGAAACAATATCATCGTCTATTACCATTCCCAATCATACGGTAGGATTGACTGAAAATCATGTTACAGCCAATGTAAAAAATTTTGCGGTAACGGTGTAACGATTTTACTATTAACCTCGTTATAATTTTACTGTTTAAAAAACGGGAACCTTGTGTTCGCGCATCATGCGATCAATTTCACAAAACACTGTGATAATAAAAACTGATCGAGACAATCACAGATACTTTAAGATCTACTTATAATTGATTATGTTTACAGCAATACACACAAGGTTTCTCCTATAATTATCATATGATAGTAATTTATGCTAATCTCTTAAATATATTGTCATTACTCTTTTTCCCACCTGCGTCACAAATATGGGCGTTCGAGTACTTTTTTATAAGGACATCCCGTATCACAATATCTTTGTACTACACTGTTCCCTTGGTTCATGACATCGCCATGTACATCAACCAGTCCATTTATGGTAAGCGGGACAACAAGCTTAGATTAATGTTAATATAAAAAGGAGGGTTGTCCACCAAAGTAGGACCATATTCAATATGGAAAGTTCCGAAGAAAGCCGTGCAATCAATCGAACAGAACAGCCAATACCCAATATTGTTCATACTTTTTTCTTGTAACACCAGAATATTCTATCGAGGAAATTTCCATCATATTTACCCAGCATCTTGCTTATAGGATGACTTGGTGAAGAAGAACGCAACGGATGTTCCACAGCTTTAGTAAACCATATATCAATTGCGATTGCCGTCAAATATTTAAATACCACTGACAGGTACAATTCTTCTGCACGGCAGCTGTAAATCATGACAATGCAACTGCCTCTCACACGCTCACTTCCAACAACTTCAAGTTATTCTGCCCCCATTTCAATTGATAAATACCTTACGCGGGAAGGACACCATCTAGTCGTCAACTACCTCAAATTCAATCAAGTTCAAAAGGACATCCAACAAGGAAAACTAAATAACTTGGAGGAGAGGGATATAGATGATTTGCTGGGAAGTTACAAGGGAGTGCCGACACGCTGCTTCAACAGTCTCAACTACGATAATCTTAGTCTGACACGAACCGAGCTAAAGTTACTTGCAAAATTATTAAAGGCGGATAAAATATCAAATGTACGCATCCTGCGTATATGCAGAAACAATCTTCATGGCGGTGTTCTTAAGACAGTTATCAATGCCTTGAGCAACAATAAAACCGTAGAGGTGCTGGATTTATCCTTCAATGCAATAGGCGATGCCGACGCCAAGGATTTTTCTCGTTTACTAAAGAAGAATAAGGTCATCCGCGAAGTAGCAATCGGTCATAATAGGATAACAGCCAAAGGAGCTCAATCGATAGCAAAAGCTTTGAAAGCAAACAACTCACTTGTTCGACTGAATATTGAAGCCAACAGCCTCGGCACTGCTGGTGCCACCGCGATTGCCGATATTATTGCTTATAACAAGAGTCTGAAATTTCTCCATATTGGCGGTAATAACATTCAAGCCGGAGGAATGGCCGTCATAAGTGAAGCATTGAAAGACAACAAGAGACTATGTAGTCTCAGTCTTGATTGTAATAATCTCCTATCGGAGGGTGCATTCCATTTGGGAGAAGCATTGAAAGTAAATAATACTCTAACGCATCTTTATATTCCTCGTAATGATATTGGTGATGACGGACTACGACACTTGAGTGTAGCTATGCTTTCTAACAAATCACTCATATATATTGATTTGGAGTTGAATAGTATCGGGAAAAATGGCAATGTGCTTGGAGTGAAAGCGCTGGCCGACTTGCTCGATCGACACACTGTTCCCCGTGCTATAAACCTCAAGCTCAATTCAATTGGAGACAGGGCATGTCAGTCTCTTGCCAGTGGGCTATATCGAAACATGACTCTGGAATCGATTATTCTATCTAGCTGTGACATCGGACTCGAAGGAATACGTGCCCTATGTGATTCATTAAAGGAGAATAGAGGGTTGCAGAATATCAACTTGAATAGAAACTCGGTCATAGGTGTCGATGGTCATCAGGCTGTGGCAGACGCACTTGAGAAAAATACAATGTTAAAGGGAGTCCAGTTAGATTACGATTTTGAAGAGTGGGAGCGCATCAGCGAATCCATTGACAAGTCACTTTTGAGGAATCACCTCCTTCAGGCAGAGAAGTATTCTACGGCTTGTAGGCTATTAGTTGTATCGAGGCTTGTCATACACGCGACAGGAAAATTGAGATCGAATAGAGTAACTGAATTTTTAGATTTACCATTTGAACTGAAGAGGAAAATAATTTATGCGTTAGACACGACGAAGGTACTGACGAATGATCATTGTAAAACGATTCTCAGATTAGGCGGTCGTAGAGACAATTTCAATATCAGCAAGGAGAGCTTCTTAACAACGGTATTCAATGTCTATTATCCTAATAATCTGGATATTGCGTTATGGCCTACCAAGGCGTCTGACACGTTTGTGAGAGTTTAATTTCCCATTACCAAATGTATCAGCGAACATTCGTCGTGTCACTTATTATGTGAGTTAAATACTACATAATTGTATATACACTGAGATGCTTGTATTTAAAGGGGAGTCTCTTGTATTTATTGGGGGTGGGAAGAGGGAGTAGGGCATTTTAGCGAATGTTCTTTGAAAAAATAAATTAGTAACCAGTAGATTTTATTATGTATTATGTATTAACTAAAGAACATTTAGGGTTAGTTCATTGTCTTTTCTTTCAGTAAATAAAAAAAAAAAAATCAAATTAAAGAATGGTCGGTTCCTTCTGCTGGATTAAAAGATAACTATCACTATGATACTGTCCACAGAATTAATCACGAATGTCTGTGGAAAATATAATGCCCATTCATTCATCAGCATTGTCTAGGAATCAAATTCTAGAAAGTTTGGTAGATAATCCATAATCGATTTTAAAGCACTCGCCACTGCCTCATTATCATTGTTACCGAAGTTAGGAGGGTTTAACTTGGTTCACTGCGTTCGGAAACACATTTCGTGCCTTGTAGAAACAGTTGCACTTGTTAAAAGCATTCACTTTATGTTGTGCTAGACGCGTCGTGTTGTGTCCCGGCTCTCAAGGAACCGAAAATTCAAAATCAACAAAAACAACCTCCACTTTTTATTTCATAAACAACTTAGCGATATCTTCTAAGAGATAGCGTATTTCTCCTAAGCCAACTAGCATGTCGACCACCACCCGTTGTCTTATTATAACGATGTCCTTTACCAATACCGCGATTCTTCTTGCCAATACTGGTAAGCCCACGAGCTTCACGATGCTTATGTTTGGCCGAGGCAATCCAATTGATGCGCGGATCACGTCTGATGGCTTTATGAGATGGATCGACTAGAATCACTTCGAAATACTTGTACGTCGAATCCTGCAGATGACCCCCGGCAATACAGATTAGTGGATTTCAATTGCGTAATGACGACTTGACTTTGACAGCGGTACCTGATTGACCCAGTAAGAATTCAGTACACGCATATTGGCACATCTGCGACCAACACGTTCTTCGGCAGTAGCCCTCAAGGAGCGTTGGTATTTAAGTTGATTAACACCTTGGTTAACGGGTTTACCATAGGTAGCACCTTTGGGCACCGGGCGCTTACGACCACCGCGACGTACTCGAATACGATAAATGACATATCCTTGCTTGGCCTTTATCAATAGAAAATTTAATTAGCAAAAACCGATGATATCAGCAGATTTTATTCCATGCATGTATCTAATCACACGTATATTCAATTCAATCAATTGATTGTTTGAACCCACCTTGTAGCCAAGTCGACGTGCCTTATCAGGTCTCGATGGACGCGATGCACGGTGGATAACATTTAACTGTCTAATAGTCCCCCACACCAAAAAGAAACATTTGATCCATCCCCATTCAGTCTTAGTTCATTGGTCATGAAATTGTTTAAATTCCATGCCTATATATTCTCCAATCTCTCGCACTCTCGCTAGTTCCGTATCATATAACAAGTAAACGACAACAGAACTTTGCGCAGAAATACGAGGAGATAAAGTGCATGGAGAAGGCGATCGGGGGAAAGGGATGAAGCACAAAAGTAAATTGATGCAAAGATACCTGTATTCCCAGCATCTTACACGATGCAAGAAGCGAAGGACATCAGATTGTTTTTTTTTGTATAGTTCCTCGAGGTACTTGTAAGCTGTATATACGAAAGGAGAAAAGGGTCAGTTGAAGTAATATCGACCGATTAATATGTAGCATTATACCAAATACATAGGAGCCACAGGCTGAGAAGACATTACTTACCACCCATGGTTCCCTGTTCTAACGATTGTATCGAGTAGTTGGTAGTAAGCAATAAAACAATATTAGGTTTATAATTTGCATCTCAACAGAAAGTTCCTGATCGTTGTTAAAATCCCAATTCCAAAAAACTTTTTCAAGCTCTTAATAGAATCTGGCTTTAAATCCATCCGCCCATCTATCTATCCATCCATCCATCAAACGATTGTATTTATCCCCAAATATATTTCCTCATTATTTTTTCGTCACTGTTCATTCTCCACACATACCTTGCCCGAATTCAAAAAGGAGGAACTCGTTGTTGTAACCAACATTTACTTTGTAAACAAAATCATTTTGCACGTGATTAATAGGGTGCATAGATTTATTTGGGGGAGGTGTCTACATTAATATTAAAACCTATCATTACTAAAATCCACATTAATATTAAACAAAGTCTAATTAATGACAATCGATAAATTTGGTCAACAGCTACTCCACTTGGATCATAACCTGTCATGAATGTACGTACACCTGGATCCAGAGAAATCACTCCTGATCCTTCCTATTAAATTATTAAATATATAATTTATTTAAAAAAATTAGATCAAAACCTTTTGAAATTTTTCAGCCCGTATTTCAAGTGGTCTGGGTATACAAAGATAATATCAGGGCGGTAAACCCACTCCACGAATTTTCTTTGTATCTTAATATTAATATACGCTTGAATCTTTTTACCAACCTCCCTTGTACACGTTTGAGCCTTCTGATTGCATTGCATTCCCATAACTCATAACGATGTAATAGTAATGTAAATGCATATTAATCGTCATAATTATATCTAAAATTCGATTTTTGTTTAATTTTCGAATACTTTTCATAATTTACACAGTATTTATTTCCGGTACATGAAAATTTCCAATGTTTCTCCATCCCTATGGTTATAATTTCCTATATTCTTCTTTCTTTGTCCAGTATATACTAACTGATCACAAGAGAAACAGATTGCTATTCAGGAGCATATGAACCGTCACCCGGAAATCGTATTAATTTCCTAGCTTCAAGATAACTTTTACTCTATCCGGTAAAAGATCATTTTCTCTGAAATACGTTAAACGGACCCAATTCGCTCTTTCCACTTTCCAGGAATTTCATTTGTGCGAACTTGCGGCATCTGACAATATTCGTACCATTCATCGTCAGTGCATTTAGAACCGCGTAGATCTTGAAGAGTAATCATTTTATGCTCGCACTAGCTGACCTATTTGGTTATACTATAAATGTATTTGATAAATGTATTTCGTACGACAGACCATGTGTTTGGAGTATTGCTCGTAAAGGCAAAATTGCTTTCTTGATAGGAGTAGTTACGTTGCCTCAATCTTGAATGTTGACTTTAAGTTACGAGCAATAGTCTGTACCGGTCCTGTTGGCAAAGTAACGATCAAATCTGTTTTCTGCCCAATAACGGGCACGATCATCGTTAGGATCTTGGTCGACTCTACGTCTTTCTTGACTCGCTACCAATTGTTGCTCACACCTAAAATCAAAAAATCAAATGTTAAAATGAAATTAATATTAATAACATATAATCTGAACCTTTGAAACTTACCAAAGTTTGCGGAACTTTTCTTCTCCGATGTTGTCGTTTTGTATTCGACAAAAAATCGCAGACATTTCTTCTTTAGTGCAAACGCGCACCTTCTACTTGACGTTTTTCTTGGTTATTTCGCGTACAAATATTTTCTTCCGTTGACATTTCGGATCGCGCCCATCTGATTGCGTCACGATCGATTTTCGATTATGCGTTGTTGCGCAGTTTCTTCCGTAACGATACTTCTGTTGGATTTCGACAGAGTTTTAATATGGTCTTCAACAATTTGTCTTGAGAAAGAATGAGTATGTTCTTTGGATATTTGCAATTGCTTTTCCAAATGTCCTCCTAGTCTATTTATAACATTTGTGGATACTGCGATTTCGAACAATTGACCTTATACATGTTGTGTCTGAGTTTGGGACAAGACTCAGTCCAGAACTGAGACAGGTCCCCAACTGAGGTACAACATATAATACGGTTTATTTCTCAATACAGCAACAAAAGCAGCACAGTGGAAGTATATTTCACTTAGTCCTCGATAGAGAAATTATCAAACAATGACGATGCATACAATTTATTTTCAATGATGGTAGCACAAAGTAGGTCAATGTATCATCATACTTCAGGAATTATCAAACAATGAAGGTAGGATTTGTATTATCATACGATTTTTCAATCATGGCACAACACAGCAATTGTCAAATAATGACGGCAGCGCAGGAAGTTTATCACACAATACACGTATGTCTTTGATCATGACATAATAATAATCAGCAGATAGTCTTTCTTTAAAGCATCACTACTAAGAAGATTTAGATTTATCATCAATGTATCATTATTGTCGTTTGTATTTCCTTATAATAGTCCGTCGACAATAGCTTTATTAATAACAATCAGGTTAAGCTGGTTGTCCTAGAGAGGACGAATAAAAGCACAAATTATATGTATAAATCAGGTTTGGGGGCAAATGATATATAATTGCGTACCACAATGATATAAACAACAGCACGATTACTGTCAATTACCATTTACGATACCTCCCCTATGTTGGGGGATGTAATAAATTATCTCCCTCCCCTACAGTGATTGCCAAACCTGATAGGGGAGGTAGCTGATAATAATAATAATAGATCAATGTCCAAATACACAGTGAACCTCGTTATCGATATAGCAAATTCGGCTTATTGTAAATGATTTTCCTGGTCCCAAACCACGTCTATCATAATTAATCTCGTTATAGTAAATTCCTCGTTGTTATAGTCACACTCCATCATATGAAAACCTTGATATAATCACCCACATTTCAAAAACCAACTACAGTCAACCCTCTCTATAGTCACACTGTCGGGAACAATGCAACTTTTGTTGAAAATGAGCTTATAAAGAGGTTGTGACTATATAGATATAGAGGGTTTTTCCTATAAGTTTAATAATAATTGGTTCTCAAACATGATGTGCTTATAAAGAGGTTTTTATATGATGTGCTTATAGAGGGGGGTGACTATAAAGAGGGTTGAAAACGCCCTCTATATAATAATAAGCACAAAATTTTTATAGTCACATACATTTAAAACCAATTAATATAGAAGAGCTTATGAAAAAATACCTCTATATAAGCACAATTTGATATAAAGTGAACCCTCTATATATGTACTTATTCCCAAGCTCGGGAATTAGGGAATTGATGCACACCCTCCATATTCTACATTGCACGGTTTTTTCGTTTCCCACTATTACTATATGACTTTCCCACTATATGAGTTTCACTATATGAGTTTCACTATATATGCACGCCCGTGATTTTCATGTGATTTGTACAATAATAGTGGTTTGAAAAAGACAGTGTTACATATAAATATTAATATGCGTTGTTATTATTATCGACTTCTAAGTGAATCATGATGCAGACATTATCCGTCCTTTGTCTTTATGATAGAGAAACAGAAACACTATTTAACGTCTTTGTTAATAGTAAAAAGTTGCCTTTGTCATCATTAATACAAAGACTTGAATTAACTGAAATCGTTATTGACTTTGAGTACCAACATCGATGCGAATTTTATTGAAAATCTAAAACGTCTTTGTTGAAATGGATTTAAGCCATTTTTAATAAAGATGATCTTTGTCGTCATTAACGCTGATAACTGAATCTTTATCGACTTTGTAATAGAGTCACGGTTTCGCGACGCGACATCAATGCATAAAAGAATAGTCGAATTTATTAAACACATAAAACCTCTTTGTTAAACGGATACAACACTTGTCAAAGATACACTACCTGGACAAAAGTCTTGCACACTGAAAAATTTTAATTACACAAAATTGCACATAATAATTACATTTCAAAATTTAACAATTTATACTTTAACCAATGAAGTAACTATGTATAAATCAATATTTTGTTGGCCACCCATTGTTTGTAATAACAGCCTCTATTCTCCGTGGCATACTTTCTATCAAGGCCATTACTTGACTTTGTGAAATCTTGCCCCATTCTTCCTGTAATGCTGTCTCTAATTCTGCAACATTTGTTATTGCTTGTGATCTGCTTCTTATTCTTCTTTCTAGCTCTGCCCATAAATGCTCAATTGGATTCAAGTCAGGAGACTGACTTGGCCAATCTGGCAAGACTTTGATTTCGTTCATTAAAATCCATTTTTTAACATCTTTAGCAGTATGGACTGGAGCATTATCATCTTGAAACCAATACCCTCTGCAATTAAATTCTTCCTTTATCAAGGGTAATAAATGCTTTTCAAGTATTTTTATGTAGTCAGATCTATTCATTTTACCATCTACTTTTACTAATGGCCCCAATCCTTTACCAGAAAAGCACCCCCACATCATTAATTCTCCACCTCCAAATTTTACTGTTGGAACCAAATTAGCAATATTAAATCTGGTACCAGGAGTTCTCCAAACACGACCTGAACTATCATTTTTAAATATTGTAAATCTGCTTTCATCACTCCATATGACAGATCGCCATTTTCGAACACTCCAATCTCTCCTTTCAGTACACCATTTCAGGCGTTGTTTTCTTTGCCGATCATTTAGGAGAGGTTTACGAGCTGGTATACGAGAAAAAAATCTGCATTTCGTGCAAATTTCTTCTAATAGTTTTTGTGGAAACTACAATATTAGTTTTTTCAACAAATTTGTTTTTAATTTCTTCAGCTGATTTCTTATTATTGTTTTTAACAATAGTCTTTAGAATTTTTTGACTTCCATTGGTCAATAATTTTGGACGCCCAGATCGGGGACGGGTAGCAAGGTCATCTCCGTTAAGGTACTTATCAATAGTACGAGTAACAGTTGTTCTATGAGCTTTGAGCATTTTACTAATTTTTGGTACTAATTGCTTATTTTTGTAAATGCCAATAATTTCACCTCGTTGGCTTTCAGTTAAGGGATGCATTTTAAAATCAATAAAGATTAGAAGTGCTTACGGATTTATTTATATATCCTGATGTGTGTTTACAAACAACACGAAAATTATACACGCGTTTGTTCAAAACCAAAACAACATTATATTAAAATTTGAAATATAATTATTATGTGTAATTTTGTACAATTAAAATTTTTCGATGTGCAAGACTTTTGTCCAGGTAGTGTATGTGTGACTATATGGGTGTGCCAATATCCAGAAATAGTATCAACCCGCATTTGAAAAAGCAAAAGGTGACAGCATAGTGGCAAAAGGCAAGAGTGACTAACCAATAATCGTAGTTCAGATAAACGTAGCTGAAAATAGAGCAATTAGTAGCTCGAAGGATATAAAAACAGCGTAGAATTTAGCGCGTGTTTGCCAGTGCGTTTATGGTGTTCATAATATTCTACCTTTATTGTAAATATTTCTAATAAATGAGTAGTTTGTTAATGATTCATTCCCTGGTAAATTATCGGTATCAGTATAGTTGTGAAACCATTAATCCCTATATCGATTATTCCCGTGGCAAATACGATGATTAATTGTTTATGTCGATGCGCATTATAATTCATAAAGTCTTGTGTGTAATCCCCTCATCGTTGCCCGCCAGATTAACTCGTACACATATGTTGTAATTGAGCATCAGTCGTAGTCAAATCGTTTGACCAAACAAATACCTTGTCGTTGCGTGACGATTCGGTCGGTGATTAGCATTGTAATTGCATAATCATAACCGTCATATAAACCAAATTTTCAATACAATATTATTTAAAGAAAGCTTATTTATGATAAGCTGTTTTAACTTGAAACGGAAAACCTCAAGGTCAAATTTCGCATCAGCCAGTCACAACCAAGCCTTTATAGTACTAGCGTTTTATTACCATGTATGACAAAACTCAAGCCTTAGAAATTATAAAGTTGGTATCATGAATAACAGTACTCTCATTTTTGGCACATTGAACAAAAAGTACGCGATCGAGTTTTTTCTCGTGTCAATATTATATCGCATAACCGTAAAAGGTTTTTATCGGTACCATATAAAGAAATGCAGATACTGCTTAATCCACATGTTGATTTTTGATATCCTCGCGTTAATCGTTAACATAATTGACAGGGGAACTGTGCAAATCCTTGTGTGGTGCTATGAAACGCGTAGATAAACTCGACAAGACAAGCCAGACACTCGACAAGCCAGACACTCGACAAGTCGGGCAGCTATGCCCAGCCAGTCGTGTCCGACTTGTCGAGTTTACCTATATTCCAAGGCTGTAGCGTTGGGTTTCACAATATCTGTAAGTTGAATAACTTTTACGGTATTGTTTCAGTTTTGCGTTAGCTTGTAATCTGAATTTAGAAAATTTCATTGATAATTAAATGCATCTTCTTCCAACGTAAAGCTTTAAGATATATGAATTGAATGTTAATCAAATATAATATATTCGGCATTTGATAATTTCCCAGTCCGCTGCTTACTAAAGAAGAGGCCATTGTTTTTATTATGGTTTCTAATTGTACAGTATGCGATTTCTTTGAACGAACGAATAATGACATCACTAATTCGTTCGTCGAGTAGATAAAACCAATTATACTCTTATGTTTAACAGGGTTTTATTGTGTGTAATGTCTAATTGACGCGATTGATTCGATGCAGTCCTTGCCTTTATAATACAGCAACTCCTTCCTATACATCAATACATCAATCAATACATCAATACATCATCATACATATCTTTTGTTTGTGGTGACGTTTCAAAACTTGTTTAAATGTCCCTCACCCCCAATCTCGGCATGGGGTGTATTGTACAAATACCAAGTCAAAACTATCAAATTATAGAACACGAACCTCTTTTCGATTTTCACTTTCTTCTCTCTCTCTTACATAATTCAAAGTATAATATTCCCTTCCTTCACTTATACTGATCTTTCCTATAGAGTAAAATAGTGTTATTTGTTATAAAAGTACTATACTACTAATAATATATTATATAATATTCTTAAATTACTTGTATGATCATATGTACTTTGTTCTGTCGTTGTGTCTGTCTTTAATATAATGAATACCCCATACTATCCAAGTGGTGACAAGTATATTGGCGAGGGAAGTGAAAGCTCGTTCACTGCTACTCCCGCTGATGTACGCTCTGCTCTATCATACTCAGCCATAAGTACATTTACTCCTGCTACTGCCGGTATGTGATTACAAGTCTCCCGAGTGTTGAATGTGAACCTCGAGTGTAATTGACTTGATTAATTACCAGTTTATTCAATTGACATTGATCCGTTCATTGACCCTTGATCTGTGTTTCATAGTTATTGGAGAACTACCCTCGGTATCGATCGCGTATCTTGAACATTCGACATGTAATATATATGACCCACAGTATGCAAATATAGCCGCATTATTTGACACTTCTACATCACAGCAAGTTGATCCAGAATTACAGAGACAGTTGAAGGCTGCACAGTATGCTTTGGAACAAATCGATGTTAGCTATATGTAAGTTTCAACTAAAAGAAAAGAGGTATTAGTGATAACATCAGTTGCTTCACCTCGAAAACTTTGCTCATAACCTAACTTTTGCTCCGTACAGTCGATTCAAGAATCCTCCACGGTCGTTACACACACAACCAGCTTTTGAGTTTACGCACGATTACCGAACAACGATATCACAAAGTCCTTATATACAGACAATTGATCCAAAAGCAACTATAATAGTTGCAAATCAATATAATCAAGAGCCTCAATTACCAGTGTCGGGTTCAGTTAACTCTTCATCAATACCAAAGACAACATTTAACGATAATGGATATGGAAGTACGTTTACACTAGCAACAATATCGAGTGGAACGACCGGTTCAATTACACGCAACAACGACAACAATCGTGCAAGTAACACTCGTACTCCGAAAAATCTCCCTAATAACAATATTAGTACCGTCATTCATAAAAATTCTGTACATGACGTTGGAGATGGAAATAGACGATCAGTGTTCATTGATAATCAGAAGAGAGCTAGAGAGCGAGAAGATGAGAGAAATGGTGATGGTATGTTGCACCACACTAATAACATGGACGAGATCAGATAATATGAACATAACTTGGTTGTTATTATTAGTTGCTTATTTTTATACTGACAACACTTTCTTCCATCTATCATTCAGCCGCCCTTAACAAATTAATAAACTTTATAAGCGCAATATTCGAATCCGAAGACTCTTTATCCCTTACCGACCCGCCCACCACCCTCACTTCTCCCACGTTTACACACGAAAATCACTTTTTTCTTCCATCATCTCTCTCCTCTCAAGAGCCACTTTTAACCACAGAAATAACCCACAAACTCATCAAACTCATAAACAAAGCCAGAAAGTACCATCCATTGGAAGACGTAGAAGTAGAAGACTTGTCTCGAGTATTAAAGATATTAGAGAGAGCTATCAGAGAAGTAGAGGCATTGGATGTGTTTAAGAATGTCAGGATAGGAGGGACTGGTAAAAATGACAATGGAAAAACCAAGGAGGAGGAGGATGAGAATGAAGACGAGGATGCCAAAATGCAGAGAGTAGAGGATCGGATCGAAAAGATTATGAATGGAATTGAGGCGGCTATTGCTGCATTTACTATTATGACTGGTGGCAAGTTGAGCAAGCAGGTTGGTTGATCACAGTTGGACGTGTTGGGAACGAAACGTTATCGTTGCTTACTAATATCTTTATCACATTTATTTCTGATTCAGTTGTATCCTGAGGACTTGATTGTATCTTGTGTAAATCTTGTTAGAAATCAACTGACTGGCGTGATATACAGAGTGTTGGAAATGAGTGCCAATACAGATGAACTAAGCAGTATGTTAAATTTAGGTCTGGATTCTCTTCTTGTGTGATAATCTCCTGGTACTCACCTTTCTTAAATCTTCAATATTAGACGAATCTGATGCAGGACTAAGAGAATATTTAGGACAATATCCTTTACATTCTGTTCCATGTCTGTAATTATGACTATGACACAACCCCCCTCCAAATAATTTTATCTTTTGCATTCTGTTATTTTCCTTAACTCCTCTCACTTCTCGAATCAGGCGTCAAATATCAGCCATGCTACCAACCCTTACGAATTTCCTTCAGCGCCTCTACGATCTAATGCAACAGGAAGAGCTTTCTGACAGTGTAGTAATAACTGTTAGCTTTATAGCCGTCGGACCGTTTTTCGTAGATTCAGGAAGCAACAATACAAACTCTTTCTTTGGCAACAGTGGATTGGAAGGTGTAAAGCTTGTAGCATTAGGACTATTGAGATCCGTGTTTACTAATCATCACAAGCAGAGGACGTGGATATTAGAAGAAATTTTGACCTCTTTGATCAAGTTGCCTACTGCAAAGAGAAATTTGAGACAGTTTAGGTAAAAAAAGGGGGGGTGATGAGCAAGGGAAACATAAGTGTGTATATATGATTGCACACCGAAGAAATTACTTGTCTATTGGTATTGGTTATGCTACAATGGTTTAAGTGTATCTTTTTTATGTTTAGATTGCCAGATGGTAAATCTATTCAGATGGTATCTGCTCTCATTCTCCAATTGGTTCAGAGCTGCACTGCTGGACTCGGGGAGCATAAACAAAGATCAGTTGGAGAGGATGGTGAAGGAGTGCTACTATCTGAGATTGACAGAACATCAAATGACTTTAAAAAGGTAGAATAATTAGTCCCGTTGTATTGAATTATGCGGATGTGTATTGTGTTTCGTTGACCGTAACCAATCATAATGTTGTGACTACTATTTTGATTCACGCAGATCTCACGTTCCTGGAAGTCTGGAATCGATGCTGCAAGCGCCAATGCAGGATATGTCTTTAAATTTCTCCTATCTAGATGTACTAAATCAATAAAAAACTCCAACGAATCTGAATACAGACTGCTGCTCGATAATTTCATGGAGGATGTAATAACTGTCCTTAATTATCCCGAGTGGCCAGCTGCTGAAATGTTTGTGAGAATATTCAGCAAGATAATGGTTAGCAATAATTAACGCGTCGTGTTTATCAACATTAATAACATTGGACAGTGTGTTAAATTTATGCCTATTATTATTGCTGTAGGTTGGATATATTGACGACAAGAAGGCGGATACATATACAAAATCAATGGCGATAGACCATCTAGGAATGATAGCAGGAAGAATTAAAAAATATGCCAACAACGGGTTGTCTTCTTCTGAAGGAATGCAAGAAGATAATGTGGATGAGAGAGATATTAGTTGGATAGATAGAATAAAAGACATTCCTAAAGGAGAGGTTTGTGTTATTATGAGAGAGTTTATGCTAAACTTAGGGAAGAAAGTTTAACATTCCTGTTGCATATGTCCTATTGTAGATAACTAATGTTACTAGTGTAGCTGCCGTAAAGAATCTATGGAAATGTCAAAAAACTGTACTGACATATTTGGAGATTGGTGCTTTGGAAGATCCTGGGTTACAGGTGAGTTTGTATGACTGACTGGACTGACAGTCTTAACCAAGGCGACATCGTCCCCATTATTAATGAATATAACAGTCTGCTAGACAATTTTACATATCAGAATGGGGGTATTCTTTATTGAGTACGCTCTTGTCAATCGATGATCAATCGTCAGATTTGATGAGTGTCGACCGTGACAATGATGACGATGATGACAATGCAAACGAGAATGAAAACTCGACAACGGCAATGAAATCATTGCTGCATAGGATCGTAAAAGACTTCTGGCACATCTCTGTAAACGAACGAGATAATAAACAGTTAATCGGGCATAGGTAAAAAAAGAAGAGTAATTTGCTTTGCAAAATTTCTACAATTAGAATTATCAGCATTCATATTAACCATATACATTGATACAGATCGCAAGAATTAGATCGATCGGATGTTCTACTAGTCACTGAGCTTCTAGCAACAAGACAATCACTATATCAGAGCTTTGATTCGATACTTTCGCGAATTCTGGTGTCTTTGGATATGGGCGTAGTTGCGTTCAGGACAAAAGCACTACGAGCATTAGGGCAAGTAGTTATCTGTGATCCTAGTATACTAAGTCAGGTAAGTCACAGCTAAGGAATGGAATGCAACATCTTTTGTATGATATTATTGTATCCTAATTGACATTTGTCGTATATGTCAATACAGGTTAATGTTCGTCAAACTATAGCTCAGAGGCTACAAGACAGTTCACCAGCTGTACGAGACGCAGCCATCGATCTTGTTGGTAGATACATTGCACAAAAGCCAGAAATTACCGAACAATATTACAAAGTGATAAGCGACCGGATTTTGGTAAGAGAAGACACTAATGCGTTTAGTAATTAAGCACAGAATGGTATTATTAAAGTGAACACACGCAATTTGCTTCAACACAGGATGTCGGCCTAAGTGTCCGTAAAAGAGTAATAAAACTGCTCCGCGACATTTATCTCAAATGCACCAATCACTCAATGATGGTCGATATAGGATGCAAAATACTTCTCCGAATTAACGATGACGATCACCATGTCAAAGTACGCTCTCGATGCATTTTCCAATTTCCAATTAATTGCAATTCCCTAACTAGTGTCGGTATTATTCGTTTCTATAGGACTTGGCGCTGAAAACCATACAGGAGCTTTGGTTTGCCCCATTTAAACATCAGAGATCAATAAACATTGAAACAGATGACATAGCAGAGGATGACGACGTACCTAATGAATTTGCTAATATGTCTATTGCTGGTAAGAAAGAAGTGCTCAGCAGAAGTCTTTTGATCGTTGGTGTTGCTGGAAAGTTAGGTGAACGCAACGGAGCCATACTTGGGGGACTGTTCAAGAAGGTTAATTTATAATGAGTATATTTTGATTTCGTTTTGTGTGCTATATTGTATTCTAGTATTAATTGCATGACGTTTAATATTGTAGATACTTGACAAAGAAGGAAAGCAGAAACGAGAAATACTAAATATCTGTCAATGCATGGTCGATTGTCTTTTTGAGCATCTTTTGACATTACAAGACGCCAACTCAAAGGTCATATATTGTCCGCTGTCCATTAACGTAATTGCAAAACACTCTATTCTCTATCCAATGCTCACATACCTTGCATGCAGACTGAAGTCGTGGGGTGCATAAGTACAATATGTCTTTTGAGCACTGCTTCTCCGATCCTCGTTCGCCGTCATGTGGTAACTCTCCAACCGTATCTAAAGAGCGCTAGTACGGTATGAATATCGTTTGTTCATATCATACATCGGTATTAAGTTTTATTGTGCTTATTTCTTATTAACGTATGATCAATTTAATAGCCAGAAGATCAATTGATTCTGTACTATGTCCTAATGATATACAGAAGTGTCCTCCCATTGCTAAAGCTAGCCAGCCAAAAGTTTTTGAGCGATGTTGAAGATGCATTGGTCAATTTATTGACTAAAAGTTCGCAAAAGGTTATTATTGGTAACTGCAGGAAATATTTTGAGAAAGCATATCACTTGTGTTTAACCAGAATTATCTTGAACCGTGTAGATTCTACAAGAAGCCGTTCCTTGTCTCTGTCTGATAGTCGACAAGTTGACCTTCAAATATTATTTATTGACAAAACTACTTCGATCATGTGTTGGTAAGCAAATACACTATCAGAAAGCTTCAAGAACGCAATAGTAAACTGATTACATTATACCTTAACAGAAAAGTTGAGACTGGAACGAAAACGATTAGACAGCGCTCAAAATTTATCATCCGTTGCCCACGTTAAATTACTACTCTTAATCATCGGGCTGCTTTGCAGAAACTTTGACTTTGACAAAAAACGACAAGAGAAACCAGGTATGATTGTAGTGAGATTTTCCAGTCAATAATAGTCTTGCTTTTCTTATTCATCATTTAATCTGGTACCATTTTCATCTTATCCTCAGATAAATTAAAGGATCTTCTTTTTATCGATAAGGTATATATTATTACACAACCAACGGACAATTCCTGTCTGCCCAATTTGAACTTGACCAACACTAACCATCCTACCAAACGGGTATTGTTTCATTCATCTCACTTCAGGGCCCCGTAACTCCGATAGTTTTCGAGCTAGTGTTATCCTTTTGCAAGGAAACACTTTCCGAAGCAGTTCAAAAGGTAGCACTTCACAGCCTCGGTTCTATTTACCTGTCTAACCCTATTATTATGCTCCGACCGGAGAGTACTGGCCTGATGGACAGGATATTGCGTGGTGACGTCATGGATATGAAAATTCAGCTGATGAAGGTGTTTCTGGACTTTTTGGTTGGCGAACAGCAAAAGATTAATTCTGACCTTGAAGAGAAAAGTAAGTGTAGTCGAAGAGCGTATATATAGAACGTGTCTGTTTAGTTATTATTAAAGACTTTCTAATGACGTTCTGAAATTGACGGTTACTTACAGAAAAGAAAAAAAATACGCCCGTGGATCTGAAAGTGTTAATAGGAAATGCCGACGAATTTGCTGAGGCTGGGTATGTTGATTTCGGACAGCTGCGTTAGCATTATTACATGACTATCTTTGCAATCCCTGTCATTCTAATTACGCGATCGCATGTACACACACATCTTGTGCATTTTATAAATATTTTTCCTCTGTCTTTACATCAATAGTGTCAGCAGCTCTCTAATGCAACGATACCTCGAGAGCATACTCGAGTGCACGTTTGATCACAATCAAAATTTGAAAATTGTTGCGCTGGATGTACTTGGCAATATTATTCAACAAGGGCTCGCTCATCCCGTTCTTGTAAGTTATATAATAGATCACAAAGTTGTATATGATAAATCGTGTGTAAAGTTAACCTGGCAATTTGTCGATTCCTAATCTAATTACTATCATATGTGCGTGTTTGGTCGAATAGTGTATGCCGACGATAGTCGCCCTGGAGACAAGTCCTGAAAGTGTGTTCCGTGATAAAGCCTTCAAACTACATCAACATCTCAATGAAAAACATGCCTCATTGATACATACACGGAATGTTGATTGTGTTAAGAAAGCGTATGCTTTTCAAAAGCAATTGATAGATGATAAGCCTGTAGTTGGTAAGCGTCGTACGCCATGTTTTGATATTCAGTGCTATATGTTACTAATGATTGTGTTCATGCCAGGTTACGCTACGCGTTCTCAAGAAGGTCAGCCCGAAGCACTGTTGAATCTGATGTACTGTCTACTGCGCGAGAAACGACAACGTCGCAATGATTTTCTTAGCTCGGTCGTCAAAATATTCGACTTTGACTTGAAAAAGTGTGACGAATGCAAGGTAATATTGATGTGATATAGGTATGGCTGTGTGTGATGTGACAACTCAACCCATTGACTATATATTTGGTAAAGGTCGATATTGGTTTTTGCAAGTTTGTGGCAGAGAATCTCGCGACGATCGATTATAAGACGAACGAAGAAGTACTGCACGTGATATACTGGATCAACAGAATACTCTCGGTAGTAGCAATAAGCGTATTGCACTCGATCCAAGCCCATGAAAAGACGCTTATGGTTGCAGACAAAGCTGAAGCTGTTGTTGATACAGAAACAACGAACGTGCCCGGGCCAATTCTAGAAACATTACCACAAAATGGAAATTTTTCAGAAATTGGAAACACTGCTGTCATAACCAACAACATGGATGGGGCAATGAGTAGTAACAACATCGTGAGCATGGACAATCACGTGGACATTAATGCGACGAGCAATAATATGAACAACAGCATACAATTTGTTTTTGATGGCAATATGGGAGGATTGGGCATCAATACTGACAGAGATTTGTTACTTCCACGTGCCACGGTCGAAACAATGCATGTCGGTAATGATCTTAATACAGCGACCAAGAGTTATATCAATGATCACAAGGACTTTCAACCTAATGAGATGAAAGCAGAAGAAATAAAGCGCGAAGAGGATGGAGAACAAAAGCATAATGCTGATGTTTCAGTAGCAAAACAAGAAATAGGTTTGTTACAATTGTATCATGTTGACAGTGGGGAGTTGGCTTTCGATAGTATTTAATACGGTTATTTATTGTAAATAGAGGCTATATTACCCTTGCCATTTGCAGCCAGGGTCTCAGTATGCATGGCCATTTTGATGTATCTTAAAGAACATCTGAAGAGGGCGTATTCTCTAAGTGAAATGTAAGTACGATAGAACTAACTCGTTAGTACCTTCACTGTTTCATATATTTGCTTATGCCGTAACATTCACCATGTTATCCCGTTCTACTTTCGAAATGCTTCGCTTACCTCCCTCAGTAAATGCCAAAACTTTAATCCGGCAACTAGTAGTAATCACAAGGACAAGCCAGCTATTCGTCATCAGAATGCGGCGTCAATGTTATCATGGAAACAGCTGCCATTTGTTGATAAGCCCATGGACACCAAAGAGGCTATACAGCAACAATGTGAATCTGTAAGTAGAATTGGTTGGGATGATATGTGAGACATATGTGAGTGTCACATATATTCGCTTTCTATTTCTAAATTCTCCATTCAATTTTAAGTTCCAAAAACTCATGTCCGAAGACGGAACGCAATCCGAACCATTCGCCGATGCTGAATATCTCGATCTCGACTTTGATGCTCGTCATACTTCATATCATCATATCAATGCTGAATTTGATATCATGATGTCATCTAACTTCCATTCTGCAAAGAAGCCGGTAAAGCGAGTTAGTTCTGGACATAGAGGGCGGCCGAGAGGGGGCAAGAAACGTTTTATTGCAGAACAAGGTGGAAAGAGAGGAGGAGCAAGGAAGAAGAAGAGAATAATTGAAGATGGAAGTGGAGAAGATGAGGACGATGGTATGGGAGAGTGAAGAGTGAAGAGAAATTCAGGGAGAAGGGATATGATTATATACGATGGACTTGAAATATATGATAAAAAAAAGGTTATTTAGGCAAAAGTATTAATGATTTCGAAGAGCAAATCCTCAAAACGATATTTTAACCTTGGTTATTCTATTCAATGGCAAACTATGCTTTCCTACTTTCTTTATCTTTCTGTAATATAATAGCATTAGAACTACAGCGCATAATGCGTGTATTGATTATAGTTTGTGACCATTTTAAAGAATTAAAGTGGGATTTACAGAGTTTTTTCCTCTTGCACAAATATTGAGGCTTTTTAGTATATATTTTAAAAAGAGAATGTAGTAAATAATAAATGAATAAGGAATTTATCCTGGTTATTTAAGCAAGCAAATATTAGTACGCGTTTCTTTTTTTGGCGTCGGCTAGTACTTGTTACTCCTCCATCATTGCTTCAGCCAGGCCATTAAAAATATATCTTGTTCATGTCTAAAAGAGCTTGCGACGTCTCACGTAATATAAATACGGGAAACTTTTCTCTCGGAATCTTTTTGAACAATTACAATTGCAACCTATCTCATGGTTTTTTCACACGTGGTTGTAACAGCATTGCACTTCTGCCAACTTTGTTAATATTGTTATCTCATTCTTTCATTTTAATACAACAACTCCAAAGACAGCAGTTGGGTGTGTATTGAAAGTTGCAGAATTAAAAGTGAGATGATACAAGAGCCTATTGTAAATACCTGTTATCAAATGACAGAAGTGTGAGTGAATTTTTGATTTTGTTACGGGCGGGGTAGATGCCCTCATATAAACGTAATTTGATGACAATCTGTCGGTTCTTCTGACTGCCCTTGATAACTCAGTATAAAGAGGCTTATCTCACCTAACACTTCTACAGTATGTAAAGTTAGAGAGTCTTTTTTTAACAATCTGATCCTCACATTGTCCAATAATAATAACTTTAATGTAAGAATCAAAAGCTGAGCTTCTCCTGTCTTTCTAGAACTCTGTGTATACTTCTTAGACCCCTCTCTCTAATCTTCCAGCCTCTCTAGCTTCGGCTTCATCAGCTGTGCCTTCACAATGTTTAGCATTAGCTCTTGTTCGTCGCGTAGGAATGTTTATACTCATGTCACGTGACTTACTTTTGTCCGTGTAACTTCTATTGATGGAGTTGCCAATTCGTTGTTTCCATTTGTAGAACAATTCACAATTGAAGACTCGCGCTAACACTAAAAAAAATCAAATTATGATACATCTGGTAATTTGCGCAGTTCATTATGACCTTTGATACATTTATGCACCCGTCTGTTTAAATTAAGTAATAACATAAAATTGACGACGATATAAACACGGAAATAAAGACTGCGAAGGAAGCATGTACAATAATAACAATTTACAACTAGGGGGAGTCGGGGGTTATGGACAATCACCTTCTCTACAACCACAATTGGCAGGCGTTCCTGTCAATACCAACTTGCAGCTAGGGGGAGTTGGGGGTTATGGACAGTCAAGTTCTCTACAACCAGGCGTTCCTGTCAACACCAACATACAACTGGGAGGAATCAGTGGTTATGGACAACCTCCCTTGTCGGGTAATCCACCTGCCAGTACGGGTGGTGGACCACACATACCAAACGGTATGCGTACAAATGTGAATTTCAGCAATACACACGATGATAATATACTCTAACATACTTTTAATCTATAGTAAGACTATCGTTTATCTCTGCTAAAGATCAGACAAAGTTCGAGGAGTTATATCGTTCAACCGTTGCTGGAGGAAAACATATGACAGGTAATGTTAGCAGTATGGTAATTGGTAATGCATCTATGATCGTATCGATATTAATAGAGGAATATATAATCACAGCCGAACAGGCTAAGGCCATCCTCATCAAGTCAAAACTATCACCAGAAGTCTTGGCTAAGATATGGTAAGACAGCGCAATTATCAATTCGAACGATCGATCTCGTTTTTCACCAAACAATTTACTGACGGCTCGTCTGTCGTTCACAGGAGTCTATCTGACATAACCCAAACCGGCTACTTAACATTTCCGGAATTTGCTCTGGCAATGTACTTGACAAACTATAAACTTAACGGGCGTGAAATTCCATCCACAACACCCGACAACATTCTGTCCGAAGTGAAAGGAGTAATCGAGCAAATTCAAGCGATCAAGCAAAAACAAGTAGCCGAACAACCACTCATTCAAATGAACGCTACTCCTCAGATGAGTTCCGTACAACCTCAGATGATCCAACAACAATACACCGGAATGTCTACAATATCCTCTATACCTACACTAGCTTCTATTTCACCAGTACCCACTGGAGTCTCCTCAGCGGGCGGATTACTAGGACAGAATTTCATGGTGTTTGCTCAGAGAGTTATGCCTCAACAAAATCCACCACTCCAGTACAATGTTCAGGGATTACAAGGAAATGCAAAAATCCCTTGGGCAGTAACAAATGAAGAGAAGATGCAATACAGAGAAATTTTCAAGGCTTGGGACGTGAATGGAAGTGGATATCTTAGCGGTGAGTGTACCAACAGGCATGGCAGATAAGGATTGTAGTTTGAAACAGGTGAAAAAAAGTCAAATAATAACAGGAAGATAATTAAATAGTAGTAGTAGCAATCGCGTGGATTGTTATTTGTTTCTTGTACCATTGATCATATTTGCTTATTATTAACAGGCGAAAAGGCAAGAGAAATATTTTCACAAACTGGGCTTCCTCGAGATGACTTAATACAAATATGGTAAATTCTTCGCAAACGCCATGTCGCTAAGTTATTAGAAACAACGATTAGTTAATTATTAAACCCAGTTTTTACATTTGAACTTCGCTTTCTTGTCTTAATATTCTCTAGGGGCTTGGCAGATCCTTATAATCATGGAAAATTAAACATAGATGAATTTGCAGTGGCAATGCATCTAATCTATCGCAAACTCAATGGCTACGATGTTCCGGCCACTCTACCACCTGAATTAATGCCTCCATCTTCTAGAGATCTCGCAGAGAGTGTGGATAAGCTCACAAACATTATTGTAAGAGAAAGTCAAGCACAACGTCTGTCTCCACAACCAGCAAGTAACCAATACGCTAAATCGAGAAGTTTTAACGGTGCAAGCACAAACCCACTTGATATCAAACAAGATGCTGTTGCGTACAAGCACGATGATGATGACGTTGGGTATGTTAGCTCTGCCAGGAGAAGAGCACCCTTGACAGCTCCTAAACAAGAAACAAAGAAGAAACTTAATCTAGAGGAATTAAGGAATCAAGTACAGGAGAAGGAAATTACGTTGGACGCATTATTATGTAGCGCTGAAAGTATTCCTACTCAAGCATATTCAGAACATGGTGGTGATGAGATAGAGACCCTGAAGAGGGATACACGTGATTTACATTCACAGATAATCCGATTATCACCCGGTGATTCTGTATCAAGAGAACAAGATCGCAACTTTACTGAATTAAGGACATTATTGGACGATCACCGTAGATTAGAGTCAGAGATTAACGATTCGCTCTCATCAACTATCCCAGACTTGATCAAGACAATACGTAAAACCGATGATCAAGTAGCTGAAGCAAAACTGGCGCTCTTCAAATTACGAGACACTAAGAATTCAGGTCCAACACTCGAAATCATTGGCACGGGCCCTGGCGGAACCATCACTGAGGCGGACAGGATTAAAGCAAAAGCTCAAGCTATGGTACAAGCGAAATTGGCCGCTCTCACTGGTAAACCGGTATCCACCGGTGGTGGAACAGACGCGGATGCGTCAAAGCGATTTGAAGAGAAAGCCGTGGCAGTTAACGCAGAAAGAGCAACTCGTGAAGAACGTGTAACTGAAATTGAAAGAACAGTGGGGCGTGTACAAGATATGCTGATTAGATTCGCAAGAGAGAAAGAAGAAATTTCTGACGCGTTGCGGCATTATGAGACGGACGGGCAGATATCGTATGAAGAGCGCCGAAAATGGGAAGATGGCATTGATGTTGGAGACGAAGTGAGACGATTCATCGACGAATTGAGGAGGGAAGGCGAATCAAGCACAAACAGATATTTGAGAAAAGAAAGCGACTTAAGCACACCAAGCTACTTAAGGAAGGAGAGTGAATCAAGCACAAGCAGTTATTTAAGAAAAGAGAGCGAATCAAGCACAAGCAGTTATTCAAGAAGAGAGGGCGAATCGAGCACAAATAGTTATTTAAGAAAGGAAGGCGAATCAAGCGTAAATAGTTCGTCTACTCCTTCGTCTTCAGGAAGTTCTTTTTCATTAAAACCCAAGACACCGGAAGAGCGCGCAGCATTCATAAAGGCCGAAGCAGAACGTCGAATGCAAGAAAGCTTAAGACGCCTCGGGTTAGATCCCTCATTGAACGCTTCAAAACCGGCAGCGCCCTCTGCTTCTGAACGCCTAGCACGAGAACGAGCCGAAGCCGAAGAGAGAGAACGTGCTCGTACCGAGAAGTTGTTGGCAGATAAACAGAGAAAAGCTGAAGAGAGTGCCGAAAGAGAGCGTCGACTTGAAGAGTATAAAAGACAAGAAGAAGCCCGTAAGGCCCAATGGCTTGCGGAAGCAGAAGATTTGGAAAAGGCGAAATTGAGGGATCGAGAAAAAGAAAAAGAAAAGGAACGGGAAAAGGAAAGAGAATTGGAGCGAGAAAAAGAGCGGGAAAGAGAACGGGAGAGGGCAAGAGAAAGGGAGAGAGAAAGAGAGCGAGAAATAGAACGAGAAATGGAAAGGGAGAGAGAACGAGGGCGAGAGCGAGAAAGAGAGAAAGAAAAAGCACGAGAGAGGGAGATGGAACTGGAGAGAAAAAGAGAACTGGACAGAAGAGCACGAGAAAGAGAGATGGAACTAGAAAGGGAAAGGGAAAGAGAAAAAGAGAGAGAGAGAGAACTAGCTGAAATGGAAGCAGCGCGACAGAGAGACTTTGGAGACATACCGAAGGTTAGTAGCGTTCCGCCACCCGCACCATCGCCACCAATGGCGAACGTCATTCCGACTGCCCCTCCTCCCCCACCAGTTGTTTCTACACCACCAGTCGCTCCTCCTCCACCGCCAGTCGCTCCCCTTGCTCCACCAGTTGCTCCTCCTCCTCCAGCTCAAAGCTCTAGCTTGCCTTCATCATCTGGTTCACGGAATGCGCTTTTGAGCCAGATTCGACAAGGCACACGGTTGAAGGCGGCAGTAACTAATGACCGGTCTGCTCCTTCTGTTGGAGGTAACAATTTATTTCACAAGCAATCTTTATTCTTAATTTCCCATGGAATGAATAAGAACCCTTCTATTTTAACTTTATATAGACCAATCACGCGGGGCCGGTACATCCGCATCCGCATCTACTTCGTCGTCTTCGGCTGCAGGCGCTGCCTCTTCTTCTCTCTTGGCAGGTTTAGGTGGTCTTTTTGCTGGAGGATTCCCCAAACTCGCTAGTCGTGGTGGCACAATCGATACAGGCCGAGCACCTTCCACAGCCGAAATGAACTCGTCTAACAATTTGGAAGTTAATCGCAGAGATACGGAATGGTATGATAGTCTTGCGTCAGACACTTTTGCCTCTGATGATACATTTGCGACAAAGTCGGTTGCAGTCGACGAGAAAGAGGAGAAAGAGAAAGAGAAAGAAACTGATATATTTGGTGATCCTGCTTCTGAACGAGTTGCGTCGTCGCCAACGCCAATGAATGCTAATTCAGAGGAAAACGTTGACTTTGAAAAAATGCACAGAGTGAAAAGTTTATATGCCTTTGCAGGAACTGGGCCTGATGATTTACCATTTGAAGCTGGAATCGTGTTTAAGGCTTATCCGAGTAAAGAGGATAAACATCTTGATTGGTGGTTTGGCATTATTGAAGAGACAGGCGCGAAGGGTTGGCTTCCTAAGAACTATGTTGAGGACGTAACTGAAGGTATGATGAGCTATAATTATGTAGCTCATAGCTACTATATATCTCGGTTAACTGTACGAATTAACTTACTACTCAGAATCTTTTTTTATATGTTCCATTACTAATTGTTCCCATTATTCTGATACTCAACAGCCCGCGTGCTTTACGATTATGCTGCTCAGACGGCTGAAGAGATTACCATAAAAAAGGATTCCGTGGTCTTAATCCTTGACAAATCCTTGGGCCATTGGTGGAAAGTTGAACATGAAGGAGCAAAGGGATTTGTTCCAGCAAATTATGTCGAAGAGATTTCTAGTAGTAGCGGTTAGTGATGCCAATTCTCTTTTAATATAAAGTCTTCTTTTTATGATCTCTTTTTTTTTTTACTTGGCACTTGATTCAATAGAATTTATTGCTATATCTATATTTGTTAATCTATTATTTGGAGTTTTTATTCTTGTAAATCAGCTATAATAACATTTGTTTGTATCATTGAAGATGCTAGGGATTACAAATTCTGAGAGGGGATGGGGAAGAGGGTGAGGGTGAGGTGAGGGTGGGGGTGGGGGTGGGGGTTTCTAACGAACAATGTAAACATTTTATTGAATGAATTTACTAAGAAAAAAAATTTGCTTATGAGAATTGAAAAAGTAATGATCTCTTTCTCTTTTTTATATTTTTATGGCCTGTACCCAACGTGACCAACTTTACGCATCCAACGGTTGTTTCAAATAATTGACTGTTCACAACCTAACAAAAAAATTTTACTGAATTACTTCACCATCCAAACTAATATGAAATATCTGAACGTTGTATGCGAATGCACCCATGTATTTGTATAATGTTTTACCGATTGTCCATATTAACCAAATTTGCATAAAAACATCAACTTTCTGTTTTTCCTTTCCATTGTCTTTCACAAAATTCTCTGTCCCTTAGATTCGTCACTAAATCTTCAAGATTCATCTGTACCCGACGACAACCAAGAGATAGTATCCGATCCCGAAGATCCATTCAACTTGGAATATACAGATGATGATGACGACGATTCGGTAGATGAAGAAATACAAAGGAGAATAACGAGAGTCCCTTCTTTCGTAATAAGATCAGCATCGCCCGACAGAATGGATAGATCACGTACACCTAGTCCAACTCGGTTATTTGGATCTAGTCCTATTAGCAGTGTGTCGTGGATACCTTCGAGACATAGGAAGCAATCGTTTGGTGTACCGTCCGAGTCTGGTGGTGGAGTTAGACCAAAAAGCCCAGTGGTATGTGTTGATTACAACGAAAAGTTTGTTCCCATGTTTTATATATCTAACTCTATTCATTACGTTTCGAATATTCTAAACAAGGGTCCATCGAGTCAATCCTGGGCATCATTAACCCCACCTTCCACTCTAGCCAATCTTTCCAAACAGACCATCAAACGACAAGAAGCGATTCATGAACTCGTCCTTACAGAGCAATCATACCTTTGCGATCTTCAAATGATAATCCAAACGTTCTACTCTCCTCTTCAATCACGTCTTTCTTCATCCGAGCTGACTACCCTTTTTTCAAACATCGACGATATCCTACTTGTGAACACGGCTTTACTAAGCGATCTTGAACAAAGACAAGAAGAAGGAACCGTAGTGGAATGTATAGGCGACGTGTTTTTGAAACATGCAGACAATATGACATGTTATATTGAATACTGCGGTAATCAGATGAATGCAAGCAAGTTCTTGATCATGAGGAGAAGTGCAGATCGCGAACTTGATCAGTTTTTGAAGGTGAGCTTTTTTCGTATGCTGGAGAGAGTTTTCAATTATTTGACTAACGAAACTTGCGCTTTCGGGTTTCATCTTTCAGAGACAGCAACAGGAGCCGCAGTGCAGAAACCTTGACCTTTCAAGCTTTTTATTACAACCAATGCAAAGGATAACTCGATATCCGTTACTCTTACGCCAGGTAATCTTTATTTCGCGGTGATATTATACTAGTGCTCATCTTGTTTGACCAAATTTTTGCGTCTATAGATACTTCATTATACAGAGAAAGACCACACAGATCATGAGAATACGATGCAAGCTTTAAAAAAGGCTGAAAGTGTACTCGAAAAGACGGATGAAGCAATTAGAGATCAAGAGAACAAGTTGAAAATTGCCGAGATAACCAAGATAGTTGATTTTGAGACACTTGGCGAGGTAAGAAATAGTAGATAGGAATTGAAAATTTGGGTATTTGACTGATGTTTTTGTTTTTTTTTGATGCCGTGTCTAATGATTATAGAAATTGGAGCTTACGAGCATGACAAAGTTTGTTGGGAAAAGGCAATACATCATGGAAGGACCATTACAGAAGGCGAGGGGCAACAGAAAATTGTATGGATATTTGTTCAATGATATGTTAATACTATGTGAACAACTCAGAAACACCAGTAAAGGATACAAGTATACCCTATATCGACCGGTACGTCATTTTATATTAATACTATCGAATGAGTGTGGAACAACGAATATTAATTACCAATATTACGATAACTAGCCAATTCCGCTGAATGAAATAGTAGTAAAAGATGGTGGATCAGGTAAATATATCATTATCGTTGTCGGACATGTCATGTGAAATAATAAGGAACGCTCAAGCAACATATCCTCTATTATTACGTAAAACCAGACAAGATGTCGTTCCAATTAACCCATAATACATCTAAAATTAATCTGAGAACGAACAATGTATCTGTAAAAAGACAATGGGTAAACAATCTTGAAACTGCGAGTGGATACTGTCAACGTAAGGCCGGTAGGTTGCATTTCTTCTGTATCTCAACCGTATTCAATATTATAGTGACAATTCCTTTGTACTAATTCTCATACCGTATTTAGAAGGAAATCCGATAGTATCCGATTATATTGGAACGTTGAAGGCGCTAGTATATGAGGCTTATATTCCTAATAATGGACTATGTAAGTTTCGTTTATGTCGTTTGGGAAATATATTTGTTTATTGTCTATTTGTTTGTTGTTTGTTTGTTTGTTTATTTGTTTTGTTTGGATTTGCGTGTTTGTTTGTTTGTTTGTGTTGTTTGTTTGTTTGGTTTGTTTCGTTTGCTAATACAATATTTAAATTTCTGAAGACGTAAACAAGCCATTAAATCTTCATTGTCGAGCTCAGTTAAGTAGACAAATATTCAAGACCAAATCTGTAAGGGATACTTTATCGCCGAAATGGAATCAGGTAAGGCAATCGTAATATACTTTTTGCGGGTGCTTATATCATTTACTGATATCTTCGTGATTGTGTAGGCATTAATATTCTCAGTTACAACACTTGAGGATACGTTGAGACTGTCGGTATACAATAGTGATGGCAAAAGTAACCAGGATGGTAAGCATGTCTATACATATCGTACTATGCTTGTGGTCGTGAATTAACCTGCTTTTTAATACTTTATATAGAATACATAGGACAAGCATCAATAAGATTAAATTACTTTTTTAAAGAAAACAGAGAAAAGCAAACGGACGCAATTAAACTTTCTCTCAAAGATGGAGCGACAGATGCACATATTTCGGTATCTCTAACATATAAACCCACTTAATACTGTTGAATAATATAATTATAATAGAGATTTATTCATTTAATGGAACTGCAATGTACTATTAAAAACGCTAGAATGCATTGATTGTTATTATTCTGTAGCCTGTCATATTAAAATAATTAATACTACATCGTGCCCGTGCCTGTTAGGACGTCTGGGAAACGCATATTCAATGGACGAGGCGTTACAAAACGCTGAAAGTAAATAAAGAAAAAGAGTCAACAACTGTGCCTGGTACTATCAGTAATATTCCACACGCGCACCAGATAATATCTAAATTAGTGAAACATGAAAAACCGTTCTTGTTCTCTTGCCCATAAATTTTAACGTTTCGTTCCGCTGATTATCTTTGTTAAGCAATTCCGTCGTGTATTTAAGATATGTTCAAAATAGAAAAGAACAGCTATACAAGAAGTGTTTTTATCGTAATGTAATTAAATATATGTGACTGAATTGCAGTTGACTCTTTAGATTGCTCGCTCATTGGCAGATAATAATAATAATAATAATAATAATAATAATAAAATTCTTTTATTCACAACTGTTGTATTATAATAGCAATAAGAAACATATTAATAGTCACACATATTTTAACATGTAAAGATTGAACCCTGCTTCAACTCAGCCTATAACATCTATTTGCGCAATGTAAACTTTCCTTTTTCTAATGTAGACCTTCCTTTTTATTATCTTTTGGCAATGATCAACACCAAAACGCCTTTCGATTTTAAAGTTACTAGATACTAGTGGCTAGTAGCTACACGTAGTAGCTATTGCTGTGGTGGGCCGCAAAAAATGCTTGTCGGAAAGCCACTGTTTATATATATATATATATATATTTGGTAAACAAAAAAATATATATTATAATAAAAATATATCGCCTTACAACATATAATAAAATAATTAGATCGTTTTGTTCATATGAAAATTCCAATCTAAGGTGTTGATCCGCTCAAAGCTATATGATAAACCAAGTGATCAGTCATTGCGGAAAATTGGTTGTAATTTTTTTTTTCTATGAATGTCATACCAGTTTCAATCTCTAGCGTTGTCGCTTACCTTCATGCCACTCTAAAGCAACTAACGACTAATTTTCTCATTTCCATGTGTTTGTCCTAAAAATAAACGTGAGAACATTTTATTAATGTAAAAAAATTTTCGCATACACAACCAATAAATAGATTGGGATTGTTCTGTGACGTTTAAAATTAAATTCCCTGTCTAGCTCTAAAAACTTAAAATTAAGTTATATATTATCAAACACGTTCTATTCTATTTGTCAACCCATGTGCTTAGCTATTGCGGATTTTGCTCAAAACCAAATAATCTTAAAAATCAATATTGCCAAGTTATTGTACTTGTACCTTTTGTAGTCCCAGCAATATGCACAGTGTACAATAAATAGTTCGAGTAAAAATGTTAGTGTGAGTATTGTGAACGTTATATCAGTTTCGGTTATTTTCCTGCATAAATAGAATGTAACAAATAGAGTTGTACAATACTTTGTGTAAAATTTAACACAATGACATACATATGTACATCATATTGCAGTAATTAATTCATCATACTTAAGAGGAAAAGGACAAAAGAACTAAGCAAAGAAAGTCGAGATGCTCAGGAATATTTAGATAATAAATTGACTGGACATTAGTAAAACGACCTAGGAGAGGAAACTTGGTTATTGCCGACTTTCCTAATTTAGAAAGGATTGATCGTTGAAAAAATCAACTTACTAGTATAACGCTTAAGAATTGCCCATACTTTTACTTTCTTTTTGTGCCTCATTCTTTATTATTACCGCGACCAATTAAGTAAAAATAATCTGTCAAAGAAATGTTAGGTTTATTGCTGGCGGAATTCATGCTCTGAATTTTGTTACTAATTTAGCCAAATAATAATCCAACAAATTTAATCCGCACTGAAATAAGAATAATAATCAGCACAATAGTCAGGCTCAAAATCAAGCCAATAATTTACA